>JASDQU010308952.1:55933-67004 GCA_032191745.1 Picea mariana | reverse complement strand
TCCACTGAACCTCTGCTAAACCAATCCTTTGAGTTTTCTTACTCCTTTGGGTCACCCGACGAGAGTCACAGTGTCCACTACATCATCATGTTTTGGTCCATGTCATGTTTCTACTATTGTGCCTCAGTGTTCAAGGGAAGTATCTGCCTCGAGAGTCAGCCATCACAAATATTTTTGTTTCAATACTCATTTCATTCAATGTTCTTTTGATCCACCAATTTACATCTATGTGTCAGTTTCATGTCGTTGATGGGGGATATATCAAGGCCCTCCTTCGACGAGTCTGTTCCTATCGATTTCAACACATCATCCGGGAACTAGAATTAGAAACTGGTTAGTACCTTGGTACATGCATGCCTCAATGGAAGGCCTCCTCGCATATGACAGTGGGTTTACATCATTGACCTCTGATCGGATGATTCTACGGATGTTCGACTTCATCTCATCTATTCACATTCCTTGGAATGTACTAGAGTACCTTGGGAATCATTGACATCAATGGTGATTTCTCTCACACTTGTTAACAGTTTACATCATTGACCGATAATCAAGTGGTTTCTGCCATGTTCAACATCAGGACATCTATTCACATGGTTAGAATCGTACTGCAACGGGATCGGTAAGAAGACCCTGGGATTTCATTATCACTCCGATATGTACTTTGCCCAGGTTTTGATGGAGTTTCTTTTGAACTTTGATACATACTATTACATAGATCCACTTTGTATTGGTCGTGGCTATGTCTTGTCGTATCGTAGATCCACTGTGTATTTTTCGTGGCTACGATCAGGTTCATGTCATGGGAGTATAGATCCACATTGTATCTTCAGTGGCTATACCTTTTATCAATGTAATTATGGATCCGCAGTGTATTTTATGGCGGCCATACCTAAAAATTCTTTATCACTCAAGCATAGGTATGCCTGCCTTGGGTTTGAAACATGTCATTAATGTTTGTTGGATGTTTATGTGCAACTTCTATCAGGTTCTCTGCATCCATACCCTTGCTTTAAAAAGTCTACAAAGTACTTCATTCATCAGTTCCCATCTTCTAACTTCACACTTTGGGGGGGACTTTGTTACACATCAAAATTACTCACTAAGATGATGGCCTAGTGTCGTCATTACCAAATGTTGTAAGTGTCGCATTTCACCCACAAGTGTCACAAATATCATATTGTTATCAACAACACTTGAAAGACACCTCAAAGACTAGTTTTGAAGAGGAGAAATCATTGGACAAAAAATACAAGTCTTTTGCCATTGGAAAAACCGCTAAAATGTCAATTTCTGAAATGGAGCACTCCCCTATGCTCTGTTAAGGAGCGGTGGCACTCTGTGCTCTTTTCTGGGGGAGCGTTGGAGCACTCTGTACCCCATTCAGAGGGATCACTTCCCCTTTTTTGGGTAAATTTTGGTCTGTTGAGGGAAATTAGGGAGGAATCCCCTCAATCTCTGAAAGTAGTTGGATTCGAATCTAAGGTCAAGCCTCGATCTTATGGAAGATCCTCAATTGAAGGAGAATAATCCTCAACTTATCCCAAAGATATCTCAAGTGGTTAGGCTTCTCCAAACCTATATAAGGAGGCCTTCTCATGGTGAAAGGGAGATACAGTAAAGCATCTAACTTATGATCTCATAAGGGAGATATCATTGAAGCATCATCATTCTATGTGTGGATTATTTGAGCAAGGGTTTGGAAAAATGGATCTTGGTGAAGCTGCTGCACTACATCCATGGTTGTAAGAAACACTTTGTTCTCATTAATATAAATTCATGCTTGGCCTGTTTCCTTTAAAGTTTGTGTATATGAACTTGTTTCTTTCATAGATTCATTATAAAGCTAATCATAGTAAAGTAGGAAGTATTGTTGTTGTTTCTCATTGCACCACAGGACCTTCAATTGAACTTGGAGATCAAGTTTAGCCTGGAGCGAACAAGGACAAACGTTAGTAAAAAGGTACTTGAATTTCTTCCCTCTTCTTCTTTGATAGTTTAGCTTTATGATAAAGGAATTTCAGTGTCCATAATAGCACTTTCTGTCTTGGAGTTAGGGGTCTAGCATCCAAGAGGAAATACACTTTTCCGTAGGGGGATTCTCCTGTAATAGGGGTAGCTTTATTAAAGGATGAAGGTTTGCAGTCTTTGGAAAAATGACCATAATCATGTAGCATCACCATTATATCTAATCATTAGTCCTCAAAAGACAAAGTAGGTTCAATTAATCATGTGAACTTCATATTTGATTAGCAAAATATCCCCATGTTTCTCCAAGATCCTCTCACAATTCCCATGACCTTGAGAAAGTTAAAATAAGAGTTATGAATTTTCAAACGGAAGGGAAATGATGAGACCCACCCACAAAATTGACAACTGGTGATACAAGTGGCACTTTTAGAGATTCATCACATTCAATTAACTTAGACATAATATGCACAAACTTGGGTGTTATCTAATACATTTGTGTTATCTTAGGTGTTATCCAATACAGTTGTGACAATGGAAAAGAAACAACAGGGCGCTATAGCTCCTAATAGACAATATGTACCTCCTCCTAAATGATTTAATCCACATGACAAGGCCATAAAGGTTAAGGTAAATTTGAATCCTTCCCCTTCCAATTTTTTTGATTCTTTCTCTCCAGCTTGGTGTAGACCATGTGATGTTTCACATAGGGAAGACACTTGTAAAATATTTTCCTTGGTAGCTCAAAACTATGTAGAAACAAAAAAGAGGTTTTTACCTCAATTTGAGAATTCCTTTTGGGTAAGGATCCTTGTTCCTCTAGTTGAACCGATTAAGATTCCCATATAGAGATCCACTATTATGTATTTATTTATTTTTCCATTAGATGCCACTATTGTTATCTATCTGACTGATACCTTATAGGAAACAGAGTCTAGTGACATAGTTGATGTGGTAGAAGATTGTTCATGGGTTTTTGTTGGAGATAAATTTAAAGATACTATAATCAACAAAGTCTAGTGACATAGTTAATGCGGTAGAAGATTGTCCATGGGTTTTTGTTGGAGATCAATTTAAAGATACACTTTTTTATGTTTCCTTTATTATTAGTGATTTGGTRTTGTGTAATTATATGTTAGACTCGGGGTAGAAACAATTGTTTTTTTTTCAAAAAAAATGCAAAAAGAGTAAAAACAAATGTTGTTTTTTATGAACAGTAAGAGGAAAAGGAAATATCAACTATTGTTCTCTCTGGACAACAAGGAAAGAAGGTAAGAAAAAATACTTTTTCTCTAAGTAGCTAGGACAACAAGAGGAATCAAGGGTTTTAACACTTCCCAAGAGTGTTTTTGGGTTTGATTTTGCATGTGATTCTGCATGGGGATATTCTCATCCTTATGAGAAGTACACAAATTATTTATTTTTGGAAGGAATGTAGAAGGATATTGCATTCTTTCTTTGTTTTTTGGAAAATTATTGTAGAGAACAACCATCAACATATGTGTTCTCTTCAGTTTTTCAGCATGCACGTGAGCTTTATGTATTGGGTATATCATGTGATTGTTTATGCTTTTCCTTTGACTATGTTTAGTTGATCCGAATGGATCTCCGCATGTGAAAGAACTTAGTAATTTGCACCATGTTGATTTTAAGGTGGCGACAAAAGTGTTTAAGTGGATTAAAATGATGCTTTCTTGAGTTTTATTTCTCACGCATTTAATTATGCATTTGTGGAAAAAATACTTCATGCATTTTTCATATTAGTTTGATTAATGCTTTTATGAAGTGCTCATGCATTTAATTATGCATTTTATGAGCTTTAATAACTCATACATTGTTATTATTATTCACTTGTAATTAAAATGATTAATATTTGTGAGAGAAAATTTGTCTCACATATTATTCATTTATTAATTATGGAAATTGGTTTTCATGTGAGAAACCACCTCACACCAATTTGCCATTTTTTTCTCAATTGTAGGTTGAGAGAATCAAGGGCATGGTTGGAAAGTCTTTGGGTGGTTTTGAGACTTTTCCATTTTTGAGCCTAAGATGGTTGAAGATCCTAGTTTTAAGGATCTTGTTTTTTCCTTCTTTGTAATTAGATCCTACAATTGTGGATCTTGTAATTAATGCTCTTAGTTGGAGAGTGAGTAAGGAAAAACTATATATATTCCTTATGTGAGCCATGTTGGAGGGGAAGAAAGGAGAGAGTGCTTAGCTATTGAAAGTGATAGTGATGAGCTAATGAAGAGCCATAGTCCTTGAATGTAAGAGAGTTTTGAGAGCTCACTTTGAAGAAGGAATATAGAAGGTCTGCATTCCAGTTGGAGCAGGTCCGGAGACGTAGCCCCAGAGGTGGAGGGGTGAACTCTGTTATCAACATCGGTTGTCTCTCTCTTATTTTCCTTCATGTGTTTTTCTCTATTCTATGTTAATTTACTTATGTTTATGTGTTTTAATGCATTATGATAAATGAACTAATATGATCAATAAAACCTGTATAAGCCATAGTCAATTTAAAGATCCTCACATTGTAAACATTTGGGAGAGTAGTACTCGACCTGTTTTTGGATCAAGTGGTATCAGAGCAGGTGATTGCTTTGTAGGATGGGCAGAGGAGAGAAGCACGCTGAAAGAATGCAAGAGTTGCAAGAGATCAATGACAGCATTCAAATTGACAATGCAGAATTGAGAAGACTTTTGCAAGTAGCTGAAGAGGAGAAGCAGGACCTTCTGTTAGTAACAATTCTTTTTCTGAGCACAAGAGTATTCAGGTCTACAAGTTACGTGAGAAGCGCCCAAGCGTAACAAGGAAAATCCTGTTTTAGGATTCCAAGCAAGTAAGCGAGCGAGATTATATTGTCGATGGTTCGGATTCATCCATAAGAGAAGATCAACGGTTGGCGGGAAATCATGGTTAGAAAAGTTGCACAGAGGTTAGCGCAATGGATAGTGCCCATATTGCTTGCAGGGAAAGATAGCAGCCGTCCATCTAGAGGAAGCGTGGTGCGAGATCTAGTCGTGTCGGCGTTTCAGAATTCGGGAGTTCGAAGGGTGAAGGTTCCATGTTGTCCTATATCTCGAAATCCCAAACCCCGAAAGCGTCGAAGGTGCCCAAAGTCGGGCCTGTAGTGTCACGGAGCCGTCCCAGCCGTCCATCCAAAAGGAACATGTGGTGCGCGATTAGGCCCCTCACCTTTTCGCTCATCGCGACTCCGACGCACAAGGAGCATCTCCTTCATATCCCCAAAACGTGAAGTGCCAAGGCATCCGAGACCTGAGCCCACAATATCCCCGAGTGAGTCCAGGACCGTCAGATCTGAGAGGGATGCGTGGCGCCACATTAAGCCATCTCATCGTTTCGTTCATCGCGATTATGAGGAGCAAGGATCAGCCCCTTCCCATTCACGAATGCCGAAAGCGTCATTGAGAATGAACGCGTGGTCACAACCTGTGGTCACTTCGAGAATAAAAAGAGCTATGCAAGAAGATCCAAAGGCATCGAGTTCAGTCACAGAGGGGATCATCACAATCTCCAGGTGACATCGGAATCCGATCTCAATCCTGTTTCTCGTTTGAAGTAAATGAAGGTGGGAGGGGGTGGTTGAAACCTCTCCTCATTCATTAAGTGTGAGATATGGAGGGTCTGGCAAGCGGTCTGCTCGAGAGGGTCCTGTGTACCCATTTTTCCAAAGAATCCATGCTGAGTTGACTAGATGGAGTAGGTCTACACACGCTAGCTCGACACTTAATGGCTCAGCTAATCCCCTTGCAGGAGCCACGCACAGTTAAGGTGGCGTTTGACAAATAATACCTGTTCGAATTTGGCTAAAGGGACACCAAGCCTTGGATGACTAAGCACGTCGATGTTAGGCGAATTTCTCTGAGTATATAAACTCAATCTTTGTATTTTGTAATCATCGATGGTTGAGCAAGGCTCCCGATTGTAAAGTTTTGATGAAGTGTTGGTCGCTCTGGTTAATGTATAAGGCATTTGAGACTTCTTACTTTATGGATGTGTTAGCGTCATAAGTCACTCCTAGATTGCTTGTAGGAGCAGAGCCCAACGCCCATCAGTTTTTTATGTCACGGTTTAATAAATGGGGCGATCAAATGGATAAAGGCTCAAGATGATATAGATTTAACTCAGAAAATTGGGCCTGGCATGTAGAAAACAAGGGAGGTCTTGATCCAACTTCCGTCAGTAAATGGATAAAATGGTGGTAGATGGAAGACTTGAGAGAAGGGAGAGAAAGACTGCCTCGGGAAACAGGATTTCGGAAGCTTGAGGATGAAAAACTCAGAAGCCAAGATCCTCTTGGTCCAAAGCTTCAGGGAACTGACGAGTGACTCGACTAAATCCTTCAATTCCAAGTCGTTTCAGCGTTGAGAAAATCACAGGAACCGATTAGAAACAATGCAACTGGTACAGTGATCCAACCTACATCATCCTATAACAGCTACAACTTGACTGGATCCTCCAATTCCAAGCTGTTCTAAAACAACAACAAAGAGATGGAAAAGAAGCTGACATCCATAATGTAAGAAGTCTCCAATGCCTTATACATTAACCAGAGTGACCAACGCTTCATCAAAACTTTACAATCAGGAGCTTTGCTCAACCATCGATCCCTCACAAAATACAAAGACTGAGTCTATATGCTCAGGAAAATTCACCTAACAGAGGCATGTTCATCCATCCAAGGTGTGGTGTCCCTTCAGCTGAATTCGGATGGATAATCCCTATCAGACGCCACCTTAACTACACATGACTCCTGTAAGGGGAGGGTAGTTGATCCATTAAGTGTTGGGCTAGAGTGCACAGACTTCTCTGTCTAGTCGAGGACCTCAGCATGGTTTCTTTGAAAAAATCGATACACAGGACCTCTTCGAGCAGACTGCTTGCAAGACCCTCCATTCCCCACACTTAATGAATGAAATGAGGTTTCAACCATCCGTTCTTACCTTCATTTACTCCAAGCGAAAACCAGGATCGAGATCGCATCAGATGGCGCATGGAGATCACGATGATCCTTTCGGCGACTAGCCCCAACACCTTTGGCTCCTTTCTTTCCCCAAGTGACCATGGGCTGTGACCATGTGCTTGTCCCCAAGGAACTTTTAGCGTTCGCAAATGGGAAGGAGCCAATCCCTGCTTTTTGAAATCATGATGAGAGAAATGTCGAGACAGCTCCATCTGGTGCCACGTGTCCCTCTGAGATCGGACGGTCCTAAAACTCACTCAGTGATATTGTGGGCTCGAGTCCTGGATGCTCCTGGCACCTCGTGCATTGGGAATATGACGGAGCTGCTCCTTGCGGCTTGGGGTCACGATGGACGAAACGTCGAGAGGGATCAATTAGCCGCCAGGTGTCCCCTTTGAATGGATGGCTGAGAATGCTCCGTGATATCGCGGGCCTGACTTCCGGCGCTTTCGGCACTTTCAGAGTTCGGGGTTTTGAAATGTTCAATGACATAAAACCTTCATCCTTCGAACTCGTGACTGCCAAAAAGCTGATGCGACTGGATCTCACGCCACGCGTCTGTTGGATGGACGGTCGCTATTCTTCCCTGTGTACAATATGGGCACGATATATTTGCGCTAATCTCAGCGCAACTCTGCTAACTGCAATTTCCCACCAGCCCTCGATCTGTTCCTTTGGATGAATCTTGACTGCCAGAAAGTAGACTGCTCGCTCGCTTGATTTAAGCCTGAAATGGGTGTCTTCTGCAAGCTGCGCTCGACGCTCATCGCACCATTTCTAATACTGAATGCTCTTGTGCCTCAGATGAGAATTGTTACTAACATTAGGCTCCATGGGGTATAGAGTCATCCCTACGATGCTCTAAGGACTCATTTTGTAGCACTAGTGCCTTGCTGTTGGGTTATGGAGTCATCTACTAAGCTGAAAAATAAAAATAAAACAAGGAACTGAAAGAACAATATTTACAAAACACAGGAGCCACGGAAGGCTCAGACAAAACATCTTTTAAGAAAATGCCCATTTACTGGGCTGCTAAAAACTTCTTCACCCTCCAAATCTTGTAGCTGATATGTGTTATTCAAGAAAACCTTAGCGATTTCGAATGGCCCGATCCATAGGGCTTCAAATTTTTCATGCTTGCCCTTATCTTGTTTAGGAGCATCCCATTTCAGCACCAAGTCTCCTATCTGGAACTTCTCCTTCTTGGCCTTCTTATCAAAACCTTGTTTAATCCTCTGCTGGTGGTCTTCATTTCTGATCATTACCTGCTCTCTGGCCTGCTGGACTTCTACCAGTTGGTGAATCCTTCTGACCATGTCATTAGGCTCTTCTTGATAATCTTGGAAGAATTTCGCTACGGGAATGGCCAGCTGAGAAGGGAAGACAACTTCTTCTCCGTATACTAACTGGAAAGGGGAGATGCCTATAGATCTCTTTGTAGTCACCCAATCAGCCCATAGAGAGAATTTCAACTTTGAATTCCAAGCCTTTTTGTTGTCCTCCAATAATATTTTGATGATCCTTATGAGACTTTTATTGGAGGATTCTGCTAAACCATTTCCTTGGGGATAGTATGGAGTGGAGTGAGTCAGCTTGATTCCGAATTGCTCAAAGAACTTAACCAACGGTTCATCCTTGAATGAGGTTGCATTATCTGTAACGATCTTTCTTGGGCAACCAGATCTTGTGATGAGGTCTTCCAAGAATCCAATAATTACCTTATGGGAAGCACTCCTGGTGGGGATAGCTTCAATCCATTTGTTAAAGAAGTCTATGGCAGTCAGGATCCATCTGTGCTGCCCACTAGAAGCAAGGTGGATTTCTCCAATAAAATCTAGGCCCCATTGCTGGAAGGGTCCCAAAAAAACTACAGGTTGTAAAGGCAGAGACTTGAGCTATTGCTTTCTTGAAAATCTCTGGCATGTAATACAGGCTCTAACTCTTCTATGGACATCAACGAACAAGGTGGGCTAGTAGTACCCAACTCTGAGAATTTTGTGGGCTATGGTCTTCCAGGAATGGTGCCCTCCACATAGGCCGATGTGAAATTTGACCATGATCCTGTCAGCCTCTCGAGGATCCATGCATTTTAGAAGTACCCCTAGGGGGTCTTTCCAGTATAAAACTTGATCGATAAGGCAGTACCTGACTGCCTTGAGCTTCAGAGCTCTCGCTTTGTTTCTTTGTAGGCCGTCTGGAGGCCGCAACTCCTGCAGAAAGTATATGACATCCTTATACCAAGGACATCGAGCCAATGGGGGATCCCTTTGAGGGTCTCTTTCAGACATCTGACCCTGCTGAATTCCTGAGCATTCATTGATGAAACTTATCCCCAAAGCTTGGCAATTGGCTTCAGCCAACAGCTTGGCTAAGCCCTGACCTTTTCTCAATTTGGTAGGCTTTATTTCTAGGTCAAACTCCAGAATCCTAGCTATTCACTTACTCCTTCTCCCGTCTATGTCAGGATGGATAAGAATGTCTTTAACAACAACTGAGGGGACATAAGCGATGATTTTTGACTGCAGGACATAGATTCGAAATGCCTTGAGATCCTTTACTAGGGCATAGGCCTGCTTCTCCATAGTGTTATACCTGACTTCGGCATCCCTCAATGCTTGGCTGAAATAGGCCACGGGCTGCTCTAGCCCAATCTCATTTGTCTATAACAAAACAACAACCACCGTGTCAGGTGAGGCAAAGGAGAAAATAAAGAAATCCTTTGAGTAGTCGGGGCTAATAAGCACAGGGGCTTTTGTCAAGGCCTTCTTTATTCACTCAAAGGAATGTCACAATTCAGAAGTCCACCTCACTTCATTTCCTTTCCTTAACATGGTTGTTATAAGATTTACCTCCTCGGGAAAGTTAGGCACAAACCTCCTCAGGAAATTAATCTTGCCAAGGAAGGATTGGACCTCCTTCTTGGACCTCGGGACTGATAAGGCCTGTATTGCCTCAACTCTGCTAGGGTCAATCCTAACTCCTTCCACTAATACTATGTGGCCTAGTAATTTTCCCTCCTGCATGGAAAACAAAGATTTCTTGGGGTTTAATGAAATGCCAAAACTCCTGCATTTCAGAAAAACCTTCTTGAGATGACAACAGTGTTCTTTATCAGACTTTGAAAACACTGTGATGTCATCTAGATAGATGAACACAAATTTATCCTTTTTGTCGACGAAAGCTATGTCCATGGCACGCTGAAATGTTTCCCTTGCATTCATTAATCCAAATGGCATCTTGGCGTACATGAATGTGCCCCATGGAGTGGTAAATGTCATCTTTTCCCTGTCCTCAGGAAGGACAGAGACCTGATTGTAGCCAGAGAAACCATCAATCATGGACATCCTGGAAGCTCCTATTACCCTCTGCAGTATATGTTAAATCTTTGGTAAGGGGTAGTTATCCTTTTGTGAGCTCCTATTCAGGTTTCTGAAGTCTACACAGAGCCAAATCTCTCCACTCTTTTTCCTTACTAGCACCAAGTTGGCCACCCACTCTGAATACCTCAGTGGTACAATGATCTAAGCTTGAAGCATCTTCTTCACTTCCCTCTCCATGATAGGCAGTAGCATAGGATTGATCTGTCTCAGCTTCTGCCTAAATGGATTTGCCTCCTCTTTTAATGGGATTTTATGCTCGATGACAAAAGTGTCATATGTTTTGAGGTCTTCATAGGTCCAGGAAAACACGTCAGCAAATTCCCTCAAAAGTCCATTGTATTCGGACCTCTGCTCCTCTATCAGGCTTCTTGACAATTTGACAAAATTAGGCTCACTCTCGGTCCCAATGTTGCATTGAATAGTACCAATGTCATCCTCCATAGTCTCCCCTTTTAATGACACATCATTTCTATCAAAAAGCCTTTCCAAAGGAACCAGTCCTCTTGGAATATGATTGTTGGGCAGCTGCACAATGTTACGCTCTACAATATTATTCAGAAAATTACCCCCATCAAGCTCTTCTTCAAAGACAGAGTCTTGGTCGATATGCATCTCTGAAAATTCTTCGACGGTTTCCAAGAATTTCTTGACCTCGAGATCATCCTCGAAAACCTTCCAATGTTGGACGTTGTCAGGTATGGAGGGCCTGTATTTTACTTCCACATCATATCTGAATTT
>JASDQU010308952.1:17539-38095 GCA_032191745.1 Picea mariana | reverse complement strand
TTATTTTCCTAATGGGATGGTAATTTGGCTTTCATTCAACACAATGACAATAGCGCTCCATGCAACTATACACAACATAACAGTTTCAAACTCTATTTTGGATTTTAACCTGCAACACCAATATATTTGTCTTTTTAACTACCACCCAATGTGAGCACCTTTGCATTAGTGCAAAAGGAAGTTGACAAAGAATCAATGATCATTTATCCGATTTATAATGTGCAACAACAAGTGGAAGACATTCTTATGGAGACAACAAAAAAAATAAACAATGCCATGATAAGGATTGCATCCCACCCAACTTCTAAGTCAGGGATAAGGTTTGGTTCCTCATTCATAAAGAAACTTTCTTGGCCAATGCTTAAACCATAAAAGTAGTTTTTGTTCCTTATCCTTGTACTTGTGAATTTTTTTTCACAAAGTGGTCTTCCTCACATGACTAAGAACACAATGTTTTTTTACATTGTACATTGTAATAATCTTCTTCACAAGTTTAAGGGTTGCACACCTGCAAGTGCCATTGTTCACGCTTTCAATAGTTTAAATTACCCCTTGAATCCTATGGGCGGATTTTCCATGTAGTTGCCACATGGAAACTCTGCCCATAGGCATGTGGGCAGAGTTTTAGCATCAACAAATATTCCCACATGCATGTGGGGAGAGTTTCTACATGGAAACTCTGCATACATGCCTATGGGAAGAATTGTAGCATCTAGTTGCCATGTAGTGTAAAGAAAATTGTGCCAAAGATCATTCACTGCTGCCAATATTTGGCAAATATAACTAGATATTAGATGTTGTAAAAGAAGTGTCTAGACTATGTAATGTGATAGAAAATAAACATGAGCCAACAATGAAATATCATACCATTGAAACACCAAAATTGTAATGAGAAGATTGCAATATTACACCATTCCCACAGTGGCCCTTTTTATGAGTTTTATGCCAAGTATTTCAAAGACAAAAATGCTAAAACAATGTCTTCAATTATATGAGTTCATCAGTCTCATTATATGCCCAAGACCATGAATTTCATTTTCCATTAACCCAAAGATCAAGGAAAACATACAATGATTGTATATACTATATTTAAACCTGAGATTAGAAAGGCGAGAGAGTCATAAATTTTGAATCTTAAACTTTGTAAAGAAGTTTTGTAGGATTAAGTTTAATTGTGTACCCTTTAAATAGTGATATTAACTTGTGAAAAATGATCAATGAGAGGTAATGTCCCATAATTTAATGAGGTTGTTGGCACATGTTTAGCATCAATTTGTTACTTGAGATAATTTAGAACAAGAATCACTCAAAACATTGCAAAGAAATGAGACTTAAACTATATGCACTTAATGAAGCAACAACTCTGCAATTTATTAGACAGTAAAAGAACCCTTAAATAGTGATGACATTTGGCACCTTTTCTTAGTTCATTGGGCACCCTTATATATCAATTTTTCATTATGGAGTGTGTGGAGCAATATTGTGTGAAAACTTTGTACTTGCAAGGATGCAATCAATGAAAAATGAGGCCTCTATCTAAGCATGCATTCAAAAATATGACCATAAGTAATAGAAAATTTGTAGCAGTGACTAAGAGGACTTTGTTGAAAACATAAGTTCTCACAAATATAATGAACAATAGTCCTCGGTGCTAAGGGGTAGTTTGATTTGTATATGTGAAGGTCTAGGTGTCTTTGACAATAGGTTATGGATTGATAATCAATGTGTACTTCAGTGACTAAATCTTGTTAGCATCCTTTGATTGACCTATGAATTGGAAGTAGGCCTCAAGACTAGATATTCATGTATTCGATTTATCCTTGTTAGGGGATGGACAAAGATCTTTGTGTCTATCTTGAAGGATTGTTCGTAAATGACATTTGTTGAAGGTATGGTGTGTGATTAAGGCAATAGAGGAAGTTGTTGCAAGGTGATGTAGTTCCCCTACCTCAGTAGGGTATATTGACCTCCCAGTCTAGGATCTTCGATTTCCTCAAGCTGAATTAGCTCTTCAATTCCTAATCTCAGGCGCAAGAATCTCCCCTCCCCCATGTGACCACTAGCTGTGAACATACTCTTAACCAAAAGGCACTTCACAAAATGGGGCCTAGCACGTGATATCTCCCCCCTTAGCTGTCAACGATGTGACCCCTCGCTATGACCTGGGGCCTACCTCTCGAGCGCTTCACCATTTCACGTTTCGCGTTTCTGAAAGATTTGTTTGCTCGTCCTCTCGATGTCTGAAATCCGAACTTTGAGCTCTGCTCACATCATATCAACGACCCACAATCCCTATGATCTGACAGTCCTACTCTCTCCTTTGCGTATTGGGATTTCGCATTTCAGAAAGTTTTAAGACTACGCACCTCCCTTCTCATGATTCTCGATTCTGTGCATGCCTCAGATCGATGATCTAGATCTCTCTGTGATCCAATGGTTGATATTAAATCACAAACTTGGGTTTCACGAGTTTTATTACTCTGTGCACTTCTAAAGGGTTAAAGTTCATGCACTTACCCTGGGATCCAACGAATGTTGGTCCTCATGCTCAATTCTAATAGTCCAGATCTAACTTCTCCTTGTGCGTTCTTCTGAGTGTTTGGATGAGAGATTTGACGGCCATATCTCTTCCTATGAAGCTGATCCGACGATGACTGTCACTCCCCCTCTTGAGCTTCTTCTTCCTCCAACTTAGAATATTTTCTAGGTGTCCAAAGGGCTCGACCTTAGTTCTTCCTATGAGTCCATCTCTTGGGCTTCATCTACACTTTTGGAAAGTGTTATCCCTTTTAAACTTGATCTCCTCGAAGATTTCGATCTCCCATGCACTCCTTGCATTTCAGGGATTTCGTCAAACTTAGATCAAAGGATTTCTTGAAAATAAATTATTCTCTCCCTCCTAGCACCCCTCTATTCTAGTTTTTTGACTTCTCACAGAGTCCCTTCGACACTTAGCTGAATCTTGGATCTGTGCATTCCATGCAACCAATTCTTACGCAAGGTTTGAGTTCTTGCGAACAACTGTGAATGCCTTGCAACAGTCAGTTTGCACTCCTTGCAAAGGGAAAGTTTCATGCTATCTCTTCTGAGCTTCAGAATCGAAATAGGTCCTATCAACGCACTCCTTGCATTCTATGTGCACACCTTGCACCAATTCAATAGAAGAGAAACAATTGAAACTTATACTAACATTCACAGTTTCATCTATTCGTAATGAAATTCATTCATTCATGAAAACAAAATAACATAGAATTTCAAACAGCAACAACAACATGCATTTGGATCAATTTTCCTTTGTTATATTCATTCAGAAAAAAAATGGCTACAGCTATAATCAAACAACAACTAAAAACTCATAAATTTCCTACTAATTCGCAGCAACCTCATTTGGGTGTACAAAACCTTTATTTATATCAGGGGGTTCTTAGGGTTCCCCCTGACTACTCATCTACTCGAAATAAAAGCCTAACTGCTACCTAAGTTTGGTTACATTCAAGGCTAGGAGTAAAACTTTTAGATCACCCGTGATCACTAGCTTCCAAGCATTTGATATACTTTCATTTTTCTATCAGCTCCAAGAGATTTGCAGTAACTCCCAGTGTTTCATATTCTGAAATGATCCTCAGGTGCTGATTTGTCCTGCCATGCATGCTCGCTAACGGTGCACCTTCATCATACTCTCCTGGAAAAAAATTCATGGACTCCTGCCCATGAGCTCCTGCACTAAATTTCCATGCTTTTGGATATCAACTTCATTCTCCCAACTGGCATCTTCTATTGGGTTCCCTTTCCACTTGACCAGATATTCAAAATAGGTTTTCCTCCTCGTCTTCTTGCCAATTATCTGATCAACGATCTTCTCCATTTGTGGTTTTTATGTTATAGGAATTTGTTTCTCCCACTGAACCTTCTCTTGGTTTTTTTCTCCCTCTGTGTCATCTTTCCTGTAAGGATACAGGTCTGAAACATTGAATATGGGTGATATGCCCACATCATCTGGAATCTCAATCTCATAGGAATTTACATCAAATGTCCTTAAGATCTTACATGGCCCTATATTCTTCATATTTAGCTTGTTATATGTTCCCCTAGGGAACCTTTCTTTCACGAGATGTGCCAGAACCTAATCTCCTACTTGAAATTGAAGTTCCCTACGATGTTGATCAACTCTGTGCTTATACTCTTGGCTAGAGCTCTGCAACTATCCTCTGATCTGGCTATGGAGTTTTTTCATTTCTATAGCAAAATATTCTGCTCCATCACTTCTGATCTCACTGTGTCCCAAGTCTCTCAACTCAGATACTCCCCTTGGTTGCATTCCATACAATATTTAGAATGGTCTCTTTCCAGTGATCATGTTTGATGAGTCGCTGTATGCAAATTCTGCTCGAGGCAGAATATGATCCCACTGATTATGATGCTCAGTGACCAGACTCCTTAATAAGTTTCCCAAACTTTTGTTTACCACCTCAGTCTATCCATCTATCTAAGGGTGATAAGTTGAGCTGAAGGAAAAATTTGTCCCCAAATTCTTCCACAATGTTCTCCAAAAATGACCAACAAGTTTTGTGTCTATGCCCGAGACAATGCTCTTGGGTAGGCCGTGAAGTCTCACAACTTCCTTGAAAAATAGATTTGCAACCTGTGTTGCATCACTGGTCTTCTGGCATGGGATAAAGTGTGCCATATTTGAAAATCTATCCACCACCACAAATATGGAATCACATCCTCTTTGCGTTCTTGGGAGTCCCAACACAAAATCCATGCTTATTTCATCCCAAGGCCTCTCTGGTATTGGCAATGGTTGATACAATCCAATTTTATGTCGTTTACCTTTTGCATGTTCGAAGATTTTACATCTGTTCACTAATTTCATCACTTTTGTCCTCATACCTGGCCAATAGTATGAAATGCTCAACTGTGCAAATGTTTTATCATGGCCGAAATGTCCAACCAATCCTCCACTATGCTTTTCCTTCAAAAGGTTGTCCCTCATTGAGCATTTTGGTATGCACAACTGATTCCCTTTGAACAAAAATCCCTCTTGAATCATATACTCTGTCCACTAGCTCCTATCTCTTAGTACAAGATTTTCACATGCTTCATATGCTTCCTTGAAATCTACATCATCACAATACATATCTTTAAGGTGTTCAAACCCCAAGGTCTTCACCTGAAATTCCTGTAGAATCAAATGTCTCCTGCTCAATGCATAAACAACTTTGTTAGCATTCCTAGCAGTATGTTTTATGACAAAAGTAAAATTCTACATAAACTCAATCCACTTTGCATACTTCTGATTCAATTTTTCCTGTCTGTCTATGAATTGTAAGGCCTGTTTATCGCTATACAAGACAAATTCCCGTGGGACAAGGTAACATCTCCATTTCTTCAATGCTTGAATTATGTCATAAAAATCCTTGTCATATGTGGAATAGTTTCTCTTAGCCTCATTCATCTTTTCACTGAAATAGGCAACAGTTTTATTATCCAGGCTCAAAACTGCTCCAATTGCAACTCCACTTGCATCAAATCTCACTTGAAATGTCTTTCCAAAATTAGTTAAGGCTAGAATTGGTTGTTCTGTTATTTTCTCCTTCAGTATATTGAAGCTTCTCTTGGCCTCCTCTGTCCATTTAAAATAATTGTGCTTCTTCTTCACTGTATCCATCATTGGTGCACAAATTCCACTGAAATATCTGATGAACTTCCTATAGAAACTTTCTAATCCATGGAATCTTCCTACCTCAAACATGCTTCTTGGTGATGGTCATTCTTTGATTTCTTTCACCTTTTCTGGATCCATCTTCAGTTCATTTGAAAATATCACAAAACCCAAGTAAATGAGTGTCTTCATAAAAGAGGAATTCTTCAGATTTATCAACAACTTCTCTTGTTGTAGTCTCCTCATCACTAGTGTCAGGTCTCTCAAATGATCCTCTTTAGTCCTGCTAAAGATTAGTATATCATCCAGATATACAACCACAAAATTTCCAATGAAATCTTTTAGTATTTCATTCGTCAACCTCATAAAAGTGCTTGGCGCATTTGTTAAGACAAATGGAATAACAAGCCACTCATACAAACCTTCATTTGACTTAAAGGATGTCTTCCACTCATCACCTTCTCTCATTCTTATCTGTTGATATCCACTTTTCAAATCTATTTTAGAAAAAAAAATTTATCCACTTAAACAGTGCATTAAATCATCCATTCTTGGAAAAGGGAACATATACCTAATGGTGATCTTGTTAATGTCTCTTGAGTCTATACACATTCTCCATCCTCCATCATTATTTGGACTCAACACAGTTGGCACTGTGCATGGACTTAATCTCTCTCTGACTAGACCCTTGTCTAACAATTCTTGGACTTGGTTCTTTACCTCCTCATTCTCTCAAGGTGTCAATCTGTATGTTTCTTTGTTTGGCAGACTTGCTCCTAGTATCAGATCAATATGATGGTTGATACTTCTAATGGGTGGCAATGAGTTAGGCATCTCATCCACCACTATGTTAGAAAAATTATCCAACAATTCCTGAACTTCTTCAGGAAAATCATCCATTGAAGTACTTGTAAGCATAACTTTGGGTTTCCTCACCAAAGAAAACTGCATCTCTTGTCCTTTCTTGAATTCTTTCAAGAATTCCTTCCCACTCATAAGAAGTATGCTTTTGTTGGCTTCCTCTTTCACTTTCTTCTCTTATATTGGAAGCAACATGTGTGTTCTACCATTCTTCTCCAAGGTATATGTATTCTTCCTCCCATCATGAATGACATTCCTATCAAACTGACATGGTATTCCTAACAAAATATGGCATACTCCATGGGAATTACATCACTTAGAATTTCATATTTATATCCTCCTATATTAAATTCAACCAAGCATTGTTTAGTAACCATTACCTGGTGTCCTTTATGCAACCATGAGACTTTGTATGGATTTGGGTGTGCAGTTGTCTCTAGCTCCAATTTCTCCACCGTCTCTGTGGATATTAAGTTGTCAGTGCTCCTGCTGTCAATTATCACTTTGCAAACTGTGTTCTTAGTCTTGCAAGCTGTCCTGAATAGATTGTTCCTCTGCACTGGATTTTCAACTTCTACCTCTCGTTTCAAAAGAACCTTTCTCAACATTAGGGTTGTTCCATCCTCTGCTCCTTCTGCTTCAACATAACTTCTCTGTGATTTCGAAATGTGAGATTCACCTTCTCCTTCTTTCTTTTTCTCAGGACATTCCCAAGACTTGTGTCCTGTCTTTCCATAGATATAACACCTTACTTCTCCTCCTCTTCTTCTACCTCTTCCTCTAGAATAACTTATTCTACCACCCGGTATTCCTCAGGAACTTCCTCCTCTTTTCGAGTGACTGTGTGGTTTCTGAATCGTCTTTGGATTTATGTGTTTTGTCATGGGAAACTCCCTTGCCTTTGTTCGTGATTGGGCTTCTAACTATGCCTTGTTGGTTTTGTTTTTTGGCCAACTTATCCTCTGCCTTTAGTGAAAACTAATAAGAATCCTCCATTTTCCTCACTGGCATCATGTTGATCTCATCCTAGATTTCATACCTAGGGCCATTTATATACCTAGCAATTTTTTCTTCATCCTTTTCTCATCGTCTAGTTCTGATGTTCAGCTTGTAGAACTCCTCTGTGTACTCTTTAACTGTCATACCCTTCTATCTCAAGTTTTGCATTTTCTTGAGCATATTGATTTGATAATATTTGTGCATGAATTTAGCCTTTATCTTGGCTACCATTCTGTCCCAATTCTTTATCTTTTGTTTTCCTTTTCTTCACCTCTCAGCCTGCAATTCATCCCACGATAGTGTTGTGTGCCCCTTGATCCTGGTAAAATCATGTCTCACCCTTTTCTCCTCATTGACATGTTCATATTCGAAATATTTTTTCATGGATCATATCCAATTCAACAGCTCTTCATCATCCAAGTTACCTTCATACATTGGGACCTCTATCTTGGCTCTAGCTCCCAATCTGAAAACTTCTCTCAGCAAGCGTTCTTCAGAAAAATGTTCTCCTGCAGCTTCTTTGACTTCTACTTCTTTGCTCTCTGCATCTCTGATGTCTCCAACATCAAGTGCCCTCCTCTGTGTTGCTTCCATCGCCTCTAATCTTGCACGAAGTTCTCGCATCTTCCTTTCTACAGCTCAATTGGCTAAAGGTGGCTCCACTCATCTCCTCGATGGAATTGTGTTCACTATCTCTCACACACAGAGTACAACTTTGAGTTCTTTTGTATCCTCTCCTTTTCTTGTTGTCTACAAGCAATTATTCGGCTCTGATACCACTTGATGTAGTGCCCCTACCTCATCAAGGTATGTTGACCTCCCGGTCTAGGATATTCGATTTCCTCGATCTGAATTAGTTCTTCAATTACCTACAGGAATCTCCATTGAACAATTCCATAGGTCCTTGTGAGAAACTCCTCCTGCAAGAAAAAGCACCAGGAGTAATCCTCCCCTCCCCCATGTGACCACTAGTTGTGACCACGCTCTTAACCAAAAGGCGCTTCATGAAATCACAAGTCGATTAATCGCATGTGAGTCAACTCTGACTCTTCGATTTCCAAACTCATGAATTGGGGCCTAGCATGTGCTAGCTTCCCCCTTAATAGTCAACGATGTGACCCCTCTCTATGGCCTGGGTCCTACCTCTCAAGCGCTTTACGATTTCACTTTTCACATTTCTGGGAGATTTGTTTGCTTGTCCTTTCAATGTCCGAAATTTGAACTCTGAGCTCTGCTCACGTCAGATCAACGACCCACAATCCCTATGATATGACAGTTCTTCTCTCTCCTTTGCATATCAGGATTTTTCGTTTCAGGAAATTGGAAGACTACACACCTCCCTTTTCCCAATTCCCTATTCTGCACCTACCTCAGATCAACGGTCTAGATCTCTTCATGATCCAACGGTTGATATTAAATTGAAAACTTGGGTTTCGAGAGTTTTCTTACTCTCTTCACTTCCAAAGGTTTAAATTTCATGCACTTACCCCAGGATCGAACGAATGTTGGTCCTCACACTCAACTCTAACTGTCCAGATACGACTTCTCCTTGTGCATTCTTCTGTGTGTCTGGATGCGAGATTTGACGGCCAAATATCTTCCTATGTAGTTGATCCGACGGTGACTGTCACTCCCCCTCCTGAGATTCTGCTTCCTCCAACTTAGAATATTTTCTAAGTGTCCAAAGGGATCAACCTTAGTTCTTCCTACGAGTCTGTCTCTTGGGCTTCGTCTGCACTTTTGGAAAGTGTAATCCCTTCTGAGCTTGATCTCCTTGAATATTTTGATCTCCCATGCACTCCTTATGTTTCGAAGATTTCCTCAAACTTAGATCAAAGTATTTATTGAAAATAAATTCTTATCGCCCTCTTGGAACCCCCCTATTCTAGTTTTTCGACTTCTCACAGAGTCGATTTGACACTTAGCCAAATCTCGGATATGTGCACTCCTTGCAACCGATTCTTACGCAAGGTTTGAGTTCTTGTAGATGCCTATGCACGCCTTGCAGCAGTCACTTTGCACTCCTCGCAAAGGGAAAGTTTCATGCTATCTCTTCTGAGCTTCAAAATCGAAACATGTCTCGTCAACACACTCCTTGCGTTTTGTGTGTACACCTTGCACCAATTCAATAGAAGAGAAATAATTGAAACTTATACTAACATTCACAGTTTCATCTATTCGTAAAGAAATTCATTCATTCATGAAAACACAATAACAAAGAATTGCAAACAGTAACAACAACATGCATTTGGATCAATTTTCCTCTGTTATATTCATTCAGAAATAAAATGGCTACAGCTATAATAAAACAACAACTAAAAACTCATAAATTTCCTACTAACTCGCAGCATCCTCATTTGGGCGTACAAAACCTCTATTTATCTCAGAGGGTTCTTAGGGTCCCCCCCTGACTATTTGTCTACTCCAAATGAAAACCTAACTACTACCTACATTCAGTTACATTCAAGGCTAGGAGTGAAACTCCCAGATCACTCATGATCATCAACTTCCAAGCGTTTGATCTACTTCCATTTTTCTATCAGCTCCAAGAGATTTGCAGTAACTCCCAGCATTTCATATTCCGAAATGATCCTCAGGTGTTGAGTTGTCCTGCCATGCGTGCTCATTGACGATGCTCCTTCATCACAAGGTCATCTAATTTTTTTCTTGTTGTGTGTTCATGAACTACAAGAACATGTTTTTTATATGCTACATCTTAATTTAAAACTTCTTGTGTTGTTTTCTTTCAGCAAGTTTCTCCATCATGATTTGGATATATTAGAATTGTTGTTTATACATTTACTTTTCAAAAGAGCTTAATAAAATTGTATTCGTCATATATTTATATGTATTTTAAACCACAAGGAACCATGATGTAGAAGAAAAATAATGAATTTTGAAAAACTGAAATTGAAAATTGAGGTACCATTGATAGAGATTGTGGTATGGACTTCAGCGATAAAACATCACCCATCTGGAAAATGAGTAGGTTTAATTCATGATAATTTTTTTGTGTAGTGTTGATGACTAACCTAAGGCATAAGATGTCACATAGGAATTTTCACTCTTGTGAGAAAAATGAAGAAAATGACAAAAAAGGAATAAAATAGATGGAAAAACATGAGCAACAAGGTGTTACCTATGTGCTAACAACCTTGACACAATAGGATAAAAAAAAAAATTACCTATGCATTGAAAACCTTGAAACGAAAAGGGCATAGTTCCCATAGGATCATGGGAAAATTTGTAGATGATACAACTCTGCTCACAGGCATGTGGGTAGAGATGCCATGTAGTTTCACATGGCATGTGAGCATAGTTTCCTTTCTATGTTCCTAAATGACCACGATATAAGAGGATTGTGCCTCTCTAATGAGTGTGAGGCACATTGACATGTCACACTCATTATAGAGGCACAATCCTCTTATATGGTAGTCATTTAGGCACATAGAAAGGAAAGTGAGAAGAGATTCCTTTCTATGTGCTTAAATAACCACCATATAAGAGGATTGTGCCTCTCTAATGAGTGTGACACATCAAGATGCCTCACACTCATTAGAGAGACACAATCCTCTTATATGGTGTTCATTTAGGCACATAGAAAGGAAATTATGCCCACAAGACTATGGGAAGAGACCCAATTTATCATTGATAATATCTTGATTCATGTGTGAGGGTGTGAGAAATTGTGCATTCTTTCGGATGTTGTAAGGAAATGGGAGGTGGAAAAAACACATATGTATCATGAACTTCTTCATTACAAATTTTTGTAGAGTTTATTAGAGGAATGGAGGTTAATTATTGGTGTTCTCCACATGTTCTCCATGCATGTTGTATGGAGGTTATACATGGTGGGGATAATGGTGGAAATGACTAGTGGAATGTTTTGGACTGAATATAAATACGATTTGGTGTTGTTGATGATGTCCTTGCATGTTGTTGCAACAATGAATACCCTGTTTGAAAAATGGAACTTGTTTTTGTTGTTGTAATAGTTTATTATTTCCCTAAAAAACAAAACAAACACTATATAATATTGGAGGTTCAAGATTATTACATCATAGAGTTGTTTATGTCACTTGTAAGTTGTATTATAATGTTCTTTTTGTGTCCTCAAGATGTTTCATCAAAACCATTATGAAACTCGCTAATTGTTTTTCTCATTTGATGGACTGTTATAGGACGTACAACCAAACAGATATTTGTCATATCTATCTTCATTGAGTGAGGGAATTTCAACTAGAATAGAGGAAAGTGAGACATCTAGTAGGTCTAACAGGAGAAAATCAACTAGAGGTGAGAATATTAGAAGAAAATTCCATAGACACATGGAATTATTTCCTACTAAAGGGGCTTCATGTTCTTATGATGATGAGAGCATAGACGACATCAAGGTTCCCTTGAGGTACAACCATCCAGTGAAATGATGGGTACCTAAGGATATTCCTCAAATAAACTCTGATTTGTTTGTCAAGGAAAGGATATACTGCATTGCTCCATCGACATTACATGGTTTGGGGTTATTTTCCATGGATGGAATAAAGTTCTATTATGGCGGAATAACTGAATTGATGGAGTATGTGGGACCCTATTACATCTACAAATATTGGATACAACTAGTCCAATATACAAAAATTATGTGAAGATATGGCATGGTTGGAAATTATATACAACTAAATGACAATGATTAAAGTAAAGGAGCATCTATGTATATTGACGGAAGGCCAAAATTAGCGGGGAATATTGTAGATTTTATAAACAATACACAACCCGCGACAAAAAATAAGCAACCCAATTGTGTATTTGAGGGGTGTGAAGGAAATCATGTATTCGTATGTTCAATAAATTCAATAGTTGTAGGGGAATAGTTGTTGATTGATTACAATTTGAATCAAGTAGATACATACATTACTATTATGAGGGTGGTACATATACTATTTTACCCAACTTGTAAGCAATGACTCTTATATTTTATGATTACCATTTACTAATAGAGACAAGAAACATCCAATAGAGACAAAAAACATACATTGTCTTCAATATGATCCTCTACACTAGAAATAAAAACTCATATGGCAAGACATTTAATGAGAATATCACTCCTTTATTTTCTACCATATTAGGATCACTACTCAAATTTGTAAATATTTTAACGTTATGTTTTTTACATGTAAATCATCCATTAAAATGATGTTATGTAACTTTATTTTGCATACATTTGATTTTATTCAATTTTTTCTATTTCTTACATTGGAATTGCTTTGTTGGAAACACCATTGTCCTAGGGTGACAGGGAAAAGGAAACATCCTTAGAGAATTCCATATATTATACAGAGGAAGAGCGTATCGATGAAAAAAAAAGTGCATCCCCCAACCCAGTCGAAACAATAAAGAAGCTTATAAGAAAATAAAACATCAAACTTGCTTCTTTGATTGAGATTCAACAATGGACACATGAGATAAAGGAAAGAATTAAATMCTTGATGAACAAAATTCAAATCTATGGGGTAAGAAATATCTTTATCTATTTTGGATTTTAATTTTTATACGCTTACAAGTCCTTTATAAAAAATGTTTTATTTTTACAGRAATTTTTGCAGGATTTTGATCCTCGGAATCATGCTACGGAGGTTGGTGTTGGTACCAGCRTTGTTACTACACTAGAAAAACATCATATTGGCACACGAGTCACTCAAACCGGTATGCCATTCACTCAGATAGCTACACCCTCTAGGGTCGATGTCGGTACTACACCCGGCCCTRACGAGCACATGCCAGAATGTGCACAGGATGATGTTGATGTAGAGAAAGGCTTTGCACATTTTGAAKAATGATTTACTATATCTTCCCATGTCACTAGCATGGGAACATTAAAGGTTACATTTTTAGTAAACGATGAGCTCATCCCTATGAAAATATAAAATCTTCCAAGTATTTAAGATGTGCTTTAATTATTATGTACAATCTAATTGAAATTTATGTATAATGTGCAATTATTTTAAACTAATGATAATAACATTTTGCAGGAAACAACACATTTTATAAACGCATTATTGACCTAACATTGGAAATATTTGGTCCCACCATATGCACAAGATGGAATTCACAAAGTTCCAAGTTAAAATATGAGCTCATTAACTAAATCTGGAGTAAATATGGAGTCTCCTCAAAAGCATATGCATATTTAAAATATATGCGGGACCAATATAGGGTTCATATACAAAAGAAACCTAAGTATGAGCATCCTCCAATGATTCCTGAGAGGGATTGGAAGTCCCTACAGGAAGATGAAAAGGAGAATATGCTTTGAAAATAAGGAAAGACACCACTCGGATCAGGAAGGTACGTGACACTTCTAATAATGTAATTATGATGCTTTATCGTCATTGTGACATCTAATTACGTATTTGAAAATTTTCAATATAGGCTCCCAGACACATCAAACGCCACCAAGGCGAGAATTTAAAAACATGGGAAACACAAACTTGGCCCGGGTGGTTACTCGAAATCGGTCGCATGAATTGTAAGTATAAAAAAATCAATAGAATCCAAATAATATATTGTTTACAATTTTAATTTAATTGCGGAGAAGAAACAAAGTTAATGTTATGAAAATTTGTAGGGCATGGATTTCAAAGAAGCTCCAACATAGGAATACCTCAAGCGTTCTTTCAAGCACATCTTTCAAGGCATGGTTGACCTCAGAAAAAGATTGGGGGAAACACAACCTTCCAACACTCAAACCAACACACGGGTAAATAAAATCAACGACCATTATTTATAATCAATTACTTGTAAAATCTATTGATTATTATTTTTGGCCATAAAGTCATGTGTTTTTTAGTTTTAAACAGGCAACCAACAAAGAAACAAGTGTCCCCACTAGTGGAACACAACCTAGTGATGGTAGAGTGCCACCCAATGAAGGTGATGTGCAGCTCGGTACTAGAGGTATTTCATGTGCTATAAAAATGTAGTATGGATTACAATTAAAAATATTTAATTGCAAATGGTGTATTAATTATAACATTTCTTGTTTCAACTCCACGACATCTAGAGGATGACATTAGACAATAAGATGAACATATGGCCGCATTTGAAACTAGTTTTCTTGCCTCCACTACTCAAGCAGGTAAAGAACACTCTAATGTTATTTTTATTAATTAAATACTTGTAATAATAACAAAAAATATCAAATTAATTTTGTTTTCTTATTGCAGTTGATGATCCATTCCCCCCTTGCAGCAATCTCATCATCATGAGTACACGACCATCTTGTCAATAAGACATGTAGAGGCCAGAACAACTAAAGGGGAAGAAGGAACTGACAACCTACTTTCTGAATTCATTTCAAGTAGAAATAAACCAAAAAATAAATGATTGTAATTAGAAACATCATCTACCATATTGTTAAAACATATTTTTGATGATTAAATTTATTGAGATGAAGTATTTTGGATCTGTGAATAATGAATGAATGAATGAATGTCATATGTTAATGAATGATTGCTATATGTTTCTTTATCCACAAAACCACATATATTTCTTTATGAATTTGTTGTTTTTCTAGTGTCTATGCATGAATATTAATGCGTTTCCTTCAACTATTTTCTAGTAGATACACTGGGTATTGGGGAATTGAGAGTGATGTGAGGGGGGGGGAATTGCCATAAGAGATTTAACCTTCACATGGTTGGCCAAGTTTAGTAGAGAATAAATTAGGATTTGGATAGTCTTGGAGCAAACCTCCCTCGATACAACAAACCAACAAAAAAGTCAATGTTGAGTTCAATGTTGCCTCATCAAATCGAGGGAGGCTTGCTCAAAGATTATAATACTCCAATAAATTATTCTTGAAACCAAGAGGAGCTCATTCAGGTATTCATGCACTCATGTCTTTTTAATTATTATTTAGTCATAAAAATGTTTGTTAATTTATTTTATTATTTTTTTGAATCTTTAAGTGTTGGTAAAATTATTAAAACAACTACTAGAGGAGATCTATTGGATCACCGTTAAACGAATATCATATGAGGATAACCATGAAATATCCAGGTATTTGAGTTGTTGTTTAATTTCTAATTGCAATTGATTTGTATGATTGACATGATGATTTATATTGTGATTTTGGTTCTTCCCACTCACGTATGATTGACATGATGATATATATTGTGATTTATATTGTGTTGTTGTTCCCTTGATTTTGACAATGGTTACCTTCTATGTGATTTCTAAGGCCTTAGGAAGGTGTGGGAGCACCTCCTCAAAACATGTGGACAACTCTTCTTCTACCTCCATTGCAACTTCATGAACTTTTTCTTAAAACTTTCAGGTATTCAATCTTGTTTCTTTAACTTAACTAGTGCAATAGTTCTCTAGTCCATTTAGTTAGATAAAAATGTGGTGGTTTATGTTCCTTGTTTTCTCCATTGACTCTAATTTGTTGTAGGCTATTTGAATTGTATCTGAAACACTTCTCTTTATTTTTCCCATTGTATTTTTTGTTCCTTTAGATATAGATTATGAATCCATATTTGTCTCATGCAATCATACTTCTCCTTCACTCTTCCTTTCATATTTATTTCTGATTCTATAATGATATTGGAAAGTGAGGGTAGATCTATCTTCTAGATGTCAATGAAAAGTTGCAGTTTGACCTCATCTCCCTCTTCCATGCCTTCCATCATAAGAACTAATTATGGTATATTGATTGAGTCCACTCTTCCAGTCCCTTATCTTGAATACTCCACTGTAGAATATTTTTGTTTGATCTAAACACTAAACTCAAATCTAGAACTAGTTGCATGCATTGTGACTAGTGGGATATACACTACACTTGACATGGGTTGTGACAATGAGCTAGTAGTCATCATAGGAGGGGTGGTAATGAAAATTGATAGAGGGACTTCCTTTATTATGAATTCCAAATGGAGTGGTAAGAAATCCTCTACCAATATAAGTTCCATATGAAGGTGAAAAAACTCATTGATTATATCTTCTTCCTTCTTCTCACCTAATATGGTTACCCATCCAAATTGATATCCCAAATATGCCACCATTTCCTTTTCCCTTTCCACTAAAATCAATTCATTGTGGATGTTCATATATCCTATTGACTATGGAGTACTATATTTTATTTTTATCCATAATGGAGGTGATATCTTATCTTGAATGTAACATCCCCATTATAATCCCCAGTTTAATTAATGATTATGTAGACATAATGTGTGGCTACGACAAAAGTGATGTAATATGTGAATTGCATTTCTTTGTTTTATTAATAAAATGTGATGCCAACTGCTAAGGGGATATGGACAAGAGATGGGGGATGAATTAATACACAATAGAGGGGAGTGTCTAGGATAATGGCCAAGAGGGGTCCAAGGGGGAAATACCCATGTATATTAATTTAATCCATTTTCCTAAAATTGTTATTTGTATATGAACCTTCCCATTTATAATTGAGTGTTTCCAAATCAAATCATTGAATACATGTAAGAGGGTGGATGTGAGTGGTCATATCCCAAATTTATTGGGCACATGGGGGTTGAGTACCATCAGCTTGGGGAAGAGTGTGAGTCAAGAAAGGAAATCCAAAGAGAGGAAATTTGTATGGGTTGGGACAATAGTTTTTAGTTAGTCAAGTTTGTGCATGGGAAGCAAGAGAGAGCAGGAAACAAAGCTAGAAGATGATGAAGCCATGGAGGGAGAATTCTAGAGAAAGATGGAGCATAATTGGAGAAAATTGGAGCTGGAAAATTGAAGAGGCAGGGTGTCAGGCCTGAAGAGTGAACTCTTGGGTGAGTTGCACTAAAATAACAAGTGGTTATTGTTGGTTTTCTTATCGTTTTACTAGCAAAAATTTCCCTTGAGTTCCTAGATGAGATATTCCTAGCTTCATGTGCCAGAGAGACCTTTATAAACAAATGGTACGCCTGAGGGACTAGGATCAATGAAGGGGTACATTCCTTGGGTTGGACAGGTCAAGAGGAAGAGAGCTAATGGAAAATCAGGATAGTTGTAGGAGAATATCAATTGGGTTGACAATTTTATGAGATGTGAGTGGATTGTAAGAGACCACCCTCATTTGTGGATTTTTATCCTCAACTTAGGAGTGACTGGTTCTTGAGATTTGGAACATCCAATCTATGTTTGGGTGGAACTTCTATCCCAAATAGTTGGTTGCACAACTATTGTGAAAAGATAAATGTTTTATATTGTTGTTATGTTAAGTTATGTGTTTAATTTTTGTGAATGAACTCTGTATATATGGAAGTGATTTATATATTGTTGTAATGAGTTTTTTAGTTGCATTTCATTTTGATTATTAGCATGTGGTATATACATATATTTTATGGTTCTAGAGAGTAGCTAAATTTGTTTAATTCATAGTTGTAATCTACAGGAAATCAACTAACTATAAATGAATAAATTTAATTAGCAGAAATTTCATTTTTAAGAGTATTTTGCGCGGTAATGTCCCTCGGTTGGCCTGGGGGATGTTACATTATGGTATCATAGCTCTAGCTCAAACACCAGTCTTTTATGGGATCGAACCCAAGTAAATTGGTGAAATTGATTGTTGCATATTTTGTCTGTGATCTATTTGGGGGGAAATTGGAGATTTTAGAAAGAAATCCCAAATTTTGTGTGTGAAATCTGAGTTTTAATGACTTCAGTCAGTTGGATATGGTTAATGGAGTAGAGAGGTGAAGTTGCAGATTGAAATTTGGCCTAAAATGGTCGAAATTCGAGTTTTAATGGCCGCCTATAGAGTTACAGGAAGTTTCATGGATCGAGGTCCGAGATCTCTTTTTCCCTTGAGATCGACAGTTGGGATTCATCATGATAAATTTAAAAATACATAAGGATCCATCCATTTTAAAGGTTGATTGGATCAATGGCCGATATTAAATTGGGGATTGTGAAAGGGATCAGATCGACGATCCATATCAATCAGAGAAAAGTTGAAAATATTCTAAGTGTGAAGTTCAACAATAGAATCCACCGATGGTCGATGGTCAGATCGACGAGTTTGGGAAAGTGTTGAAAAAAAAACAAAAGAAATCACCGATGGTTATGTGTTGGTGGTCAGGAATCGTTCGATTCAGTGAAGTGTCCCAAACAAGCAACAAAATTTGTCGATGGTCGATGCGTTGATTTTTCGACATGGACCAAAGTCGGCAAGGTGTTTTGGTTGTTCAAGAAAATTGGTTGATGGGGGGTAAGAGGATGATGATGTCATCATCCACATGTCATGACATGTCAGTATCCATGTGTCATTCCATGTCACCCAATTTGACACCTTAGGATGACGTTTCATGCCATGTCATCATCCATGTGTCATGCCATGTCAACATTTTCCACATCAGCCAACAAAAGTGGATTGATGGTCGATGGTCAAATCAACCGATTTGGTAAAGTGTTTTATAGTTATCAGGGATCGTCGATCACTGATGGGTCAGTGGTAGGGCATTGGAATATTCAATGAATATTTTTTTCATTCACGCACAAATATCGCCGACGGTCGATTTAAGAGTTGTCTAAAAATCGGGTGTCGAGGAAATGCACTGATGACCGATGGTCGAATCGGTAGCTTTGGAAAAACGTTTTGCACATCCAATGGATGATACCAATCATCGATGGCTGACCAATTCATATCAACAATTGTTGTGCATCATGATTTGATATCAATGGGTAATATTTAAAGAGTTGTTAACACAGTAAAACAGTCAAATTTCTGCTAAATTTTATGGTTTTTGAAGGTCTTTAACTTGTGGGCCATTTTTGAGGCCCTAAACAACATTTTTAGCAAGTCAAAACACACGAGAAGAGAGTGTCCCAAGGTACACTATGTCTCTACAGCTCAAATAAAATAACTCAAAGAGATCTATCCAACAAGATAAATGGTTCACAAAATGGAGCTCGTATGAGAAAGTTTCAGCCAAAACAGTGAGGGTAAATCACCAGTATTACTTCCAGAGAGAATAACTCTATGATTAGAAGTTCGTTTGGAGAGCATGAGTAGTTGATAGAAAAATTATGACCCATAGAATATAGCAGGGGATTCAGATTTTGGTTATGGGCACCTAAAAATGTGTAGTAAGAAGAATAAGACACCTCTAGCATACATGAGTAAATTAAGTAAAACAACCTAAACTTTTCCAGACCATAACTTTGATCTAGGAGATCGGATTTGAGCAAACAAATAGTCTTTGGAAAGGTATTGAGGACTAGAAGAAATATGTCAACCCATAATTTTGATTTGGGAAATTAAATTTCTCATAAATTAATAAATATATTTTTGTAGCAATAAAAAGAGTAGAATTGCAGCATGTAGTTGTTGTAACGTTTCACTCAAAATTCATATTGAGGCATGAGTATAGTCGTTGGGAAGTTTTTTCAGGGAGGAATGCATCAAGAAAATCAAAATTTGAATTGGTGCAATGTGTCCTTCATAAATTGATGAATAAATAACATGTATTCTGATTAATGAAATTTTTTATAATATGCATGTTCTAACAGTAATTATTACATGCACATTTCTTGCAAAATTAAAAGTACATAAAGAAACTGTAATTCTTATATGAGAAATGGAATTATGGAAGATGCTCAAGGATCTTAAAGTGATGAGGAAGATATCATAGGTTTTCATGTCAGCATGGGGAATGATGAGACAAAATCAAATGGAAGAAGACATAGGAAAGAGCATGTCACTATGAGAAGCCTGCATAGGGAAGTGCATAGCTACAAAGCTAATAATGAGAGGATTATGAAGGCTCAGGAAGAGATACTTCAGAGCTTGAACATGTTGCATAAGAAAGTTGACAAATATTCTGGCACCAAGAAAGCAACTAGTGTTAGAAAAGTATCAACATCTATATCCCATACCAAAATGGATGATCATGGAAATGATAGGCATTCAAGAAGCATGAGTAGGCTCCATCATTCTCCAAGGAATTCCACTAGAAGAAATCATGCCAGTCCAGGAATAGGAAGTAGTCCAAGTGTGTCTCATATTTGGAGGAAAA
>JASDQU010308952.1:0-16718 GCA_032191745.1 Picea mariana | reverse complement strand
AGTGTTAGAAAAGTATCAACATCTATATCCCATACCAAAATGGATGATCATGGAAATGATAGGCATTCAAGAAGCATGAGTAGGCTCCATCATTCTCCAAGGAATTCCACTAGAAGAAATCATGCCAGTCCAGGAATAGGAAGTAGTCCAAGTGTGTCTCATATTTGGAGGAAAATAATAAGGACTAAGGCATACATCTTGCAAGGTGAACTCAGGAAAATCAAGCCACCTAATTTCAATTGTGAGCATAGGAAAGGAGAAGAGGTATAGGCCTAGTTGTTGGAAATGAAGAAATATTTATAGTTGCATGATTACTCATCCTGGATAGAAGCTATAATTTCCACCTACCACTTGCAAGGGAAGGAAACCATGTGGTGGGATCAACTTAAGCAAGCCAAGAACCTTGATGAGAAGAGGATCTCATGGAGGTAGTTCAAAGGATATTTCCAAGAGAAATATTTGTCCGGTCATTACTATGAGAGAAAGATGAAAGAGTTATTTGAACTCAAGTTGGGAACCATGACAATGGAAGAATATGGGAAGTGGTTCTTTGAATTATTGAATTATGTTGACTTCAGTAAAGATGAGAAGGTTAAAATCCAAAGGTTTCTAAGTGGGTTACCCTCCTTCTACAGTGACAAGATTCATTATGATAAAACCAAGACCATGGAAGAAACCATAAGGAGAGAAAGACATATTTATGAGAAAAGAAAAGGAAGGTCAGTTTTCCAAAAGGCTTGGAATGACAAGATGAAAGGGAAAAAGGATCAAAGGAAGAAAGGTTTTAAGCCACCCTTTTTCGGAAATAACTCCCAAGCAAATCAACAAGGCTAGGCAACCCAAAATGATCAAAAGAATGCATATGCATTTGGGAAAAGGCCAAGGAAACAACCTGTTCAATCTTGGGGATGTGAGGGGAATCACTTATATAATGACTGCCCTCACAAAGGAGAAATAATGAGAATTGTCCACAACATTTAGGAGGTTGAAAAAGTGGAAGACATGGGAGGAAGCATGCCAAGGATTTATGCAATCTTCGAAAACAAGAAAGATGGATATCAATCCCCCGTGATCAAAGTGGAAGGTAAGATTGATAACCATCCCATAGTGATTTTAATTGATTCTGGAGCTAGCCATAGTTACATAAATGCTAACATTGTTGAAATATTTCACTTGCAAAGAAGTAAACATATGAAATCTTGGTTAGTTCAGTTAGCCATAGAGACTAAGAGGAAAAACAATGAGTTGGTTAAATATTACTCAATAGACATGAATGGACTTAGAACAAAGTTATATGTAAACATCATATCATTGGGTTCATATGACTGTCTAATTGGCATGGATTGGTTGGAAAAACATCATGTTGTCCTAGATTGTTACAACAAGACAATCACATGTCTTGATGAGGAAGGGTGGAAAGGAAATATTCAATGCATTCTAAGAGCTCTAGTTGTTAGAGAGGTTTCAGCTATGTAGTTGAAGAAGAGCTTCAGGAAGGGATGCCAAATGTTTGTAGCCCATATGGAGGGGGCAACCAAAGATAAAGTGGCAAGCATTGAAGACCATCTAGTCTTGAAGGATTTTGAAGATGTTTTTTAGAGAAATTATAGGATTTCCATCAAAGAGAGACATTGATTTCTCTATTGATTTAGTGCCACGAGTTTCCCCAATGTCTAAGAAACCATACAGAATGGCTACACTAGAATTAAAACAGTTACATATGCATCTTGAATAAATTTTGAAGAAGGGATATGTACGCCCAAATGTGTCACCTTGGGGAGCCCCGGTTGTTTTTGTAAAGAAGGATGGAACCTTAAGGTTTTGTTTTGATTTATGGAAACTTAATAAGGTTACCATAAAGAATAAGTATCATTTTCCCATAGTTGATGATTTGTTTGATCAACTGAAAGGTGCAAGAATATTTTTGAAGATTGACTTGAGATCAGGTTATCATCAAGTAAGGATAAAGGAAGAAGACATCAACAAGACAACATTCAAAATACGATATGGGAATTATGAATTCACGATAGTGCCATTTGGATTATCAAATGCCCCAACAATTTTTATCTGGCTGATGAATGGAGTGTTCAGGGAATACCTAGACAAGTTTTTGATTATGTCCCTAGATKATATCCTCGTCTACTCTAAATTAGAAGAGGAACATGAGCAACATTTAAGAATGTTTTTGCAAGTTTTAAGAGAGCATATATTGTGTTAGCGATCAAAAATGATTTGCTAATTATTTTGATATCACATGATAAATCATTATAAGGTAGAAGATTTATTTATAAATCTTAAAATCTTTGAGATAGACATTTAAATATATTATTCAAATGAATAAATCAATTCCTATCTCAAAAAAAACCAAAAATAAATTTTATCTTTCGACATCTAAATGGATTTTTCACAGTGTAATGAGTCACCAAAAGCTTTCCTTTTCGGCGGCTAAATCAGATTTTCAAGGGAAAATGAGCTGCCGAAAGTGCAGAAGAGTCTGTTTTTACTGTGTTGAGTCATCATTTTCAAATGATGATTCTGAGCGACTGGAGAATCATTTTGAGAAACGGGCAGAGGCTTTTGTTAATAACATGTCAACGAACAATATTGTCTCTCAATTTTCCTACAGGTGTCATATATTGGGACAATCGAATTCATCTCTAAGCCCTTAATTTTGGATCTCAGAATTTACCTGTTTGACACATGTTTTTGAAATGCAGATCCCGGGCAAATGAAAATGAATATCAAAGAACTGAGAGATTTTTTTCTCAAAAAAAACCATTATACAAAAGCCTCTTCTAGTTTGTGCACATTAGTTTTTATTTGAGATATATAGGTCAATCTTTGAGCAGCATATTTCCAGAAATTTCTGTCTTTTCTAGCCACCTCACAAATTAAAATTTGAGATAGGAAAAGAGGTTATCAAATCCATCTTTTGAGGATCTTGAAACTGATTTGTAAAGATTATTTAAATCCCACAGATACACAGTGCCAAAGGGGGGGGAATAGTCTGAGGACTGTGGTTCTATTCTTGAAGACTTGTATATTTCATCCTTTAGAGATGTCCATTAATATATCTTGACATTGAGCTTCTTTCATTGTGTTACTTAGTTTTCCATTTCCTTTCTTTCCGAATTTATGTATATACAATGACAGAAGGTTTTCATCCCATCTCTTTGTTGGTATACTAAATTTATATACTTTGCTTATGATGTTTGTCTTAGTGCTAGATAGTTGTTATCCTATTGGTGCATTCATAAACTAAAGTTGCAAGTATTTACTTGTTGGGTATGGCCATATATTATATGCAATATTATATATGTTTCTATTGGTGTGAAGAGTATTTTACCTATCATTACTGGCCATTCACATATACTATTGTATAGGTATTTCTATTAGCATAATAAGTCTTCTCCATGTTTCCACACATTAAAGTAAACTTTCTGAGTTACACAGTTGAAAGCCTTGGTCTTTCAAGTGAGTGATGTATTTCTAAATGGACATGAGTTTATAATGTCACCCGATCTGATCCTCTCTTCCTCCACATTATTGATCTTTTAAAGTTACCAAGCTTACACCCTTCTACAGTTAGGGAGTGATTTCTTGGAGTGATAACAAAATGGCGCCATTGCTGGGGAATGAAAGTAAAAGCAGAGTTTCTCTGGGAGAATGACATAGATCTGTTTCTTGATGGAAGACAAGAGACAAACATAAAATTTGACTGTAATCATTTTCCTGTTGACTCCACATTAAAGACTCCACTGGGGAGGATCCAGTTGATAGAAGATGAAGAGGATGAATTTTAACGCTAGGTATCAGTTCATTAGTCTKCTTCATGAACTGTTGTTGTTCTTTATTATCTCTTTCATGTTGTTCCCTTTGCATGTAAAGAGAATCATTTTTTGTTTTGTATATTCAAAAAATCATCATCCTTCTTGTATATCCTTATAAGAGGAAAGCTTGCAACCTGCTTGCATTGTATATTTAGATTCAAYAGCTTTACCTCATCCCATTCATAAATATGAKTTATGTATTCCAATTCCTCTTGAATTTGATCACTCTTCTGACTTTGTAAAGATTGAAATTGATTCCAAACCTGTCCAGAGCTCAACACCTTTTGGCATTACTACTAAACCTTTTCATCAACCTGTTAAATTTCATGATCAACCAACTGCCTTTCAAATTAAAATCAGAATGAAGATGTTCAAACCCTTGAGGCTTCCCTATATTCTTCATCCTTACCCTCTTGACTGCTTTGAATATCTTCCCCAGTTTTTTAGAGAGAACCAAGTTTCAGCTGAGAGGCACTTGGACTCCTTTGAAGATTTTATTGATCGTTTTCAAATTGATCATGAAGATGTGATCATGATATTTTTCTCTAAATATTTGATCAGATATGTTGTTGTTTGGTTTAAGAGTTTGAGAGATGACTCCTTTGGCTCTTGGATAGAATTCACTAATGTTTTTATGAAACATTGGGGCGAACATAAATCACTAGATTCTTACCTTGTTGATTTCTATGCTATGAAAAGAGAATAGAATGAAGATTTGCATGCTTTCAATCAAAGATTTTGCAGCATATACCATGGTATGCCTCTGGATATCATGCCTACAGAGACATCTTCCATGATATATTATGTGATGGGACTGCAGTCAAAACTTGCCCTTCTTCTGCTAGAAAGGAAATCTTCATCATTAAACATTTTTTTTGAAGATGCTTTAGAGGTGGAAGAAAACATTTGTTCTTCAAGGAGAATCCCGGAGCAAGTTGATTTTGAAAACCATCATCTACCTGAGCTAGAAGAATGTCAGAACATTTCATTTTTTGAACAGGAAGGTAATGATTATGTGGCAGATTTAGAACAACAACAGGCAACTGAAATTTTTTCAGATTGTAAACCAAATCCTTCAACATTGGAAGAGCATTCCAGGGACAGGTACGAGTCTGAAGATTATGATCAATTTGTAAATCAGAATGAGCCTATGATAACTAAGGATTGCATAGGCAACTACATGTTCCTAGCTGATCATAGTCCTTGTCATTTAAACATTGTTCTATCATCATCTTCTGAGCATTATTCTGATGAGGAAATTGTAGTTTTTTATGATAACAAGTTGAGCTCAAGAGAACCAGAAAGTGATCAATCTTATAGCAGAGGAACAATCATGGTTGAGCAAGATTTTTCTGTGGATCAACAGATGTCTGATCTGAGCTTCAAAGATCTAGTAGTAGCCTTCATAGAATCATAAATTTCAGAAGGTTTGAAAGTTTCAGATTTCATTGACTTGCACATGTTTCCTGTTGAGTTTGGTTGTGTGAGTGAATTTTATTCACTATTGTTTCATTTCAAAGATCAATTGTTGATCAGTGAGAATGATGAGATCATTACAATATTGAAATTGCTTGGCTAGATGCTATGTAAATCTGCCTTTTCCTAACCAAATTACAAAGCTGGTTAGGGTAGAGTAGGGTAGGAAATAAGCTTAATGCCCAAGCATTTCTTTTCTTCATTTTTTTCAGCAGATGTAGCAGTTACCTTGTGTGAATAAAGACAGTTTTAAAGATTTACAAAAATCTTTACACAGGTCATGAAATATGTTCAAAAAGAGGTGAATGGATGACGCTATGCCCAATGGAATGCTGACTCCATGCCCAATGAAACGCTGACTCCATGCCCAATGGAACACTAAAGAATAAGTTATGGATTATATATTTTTCAGGAAAGGCATTATATTTGTGGTTCTTGGAAACCTCGTAAGGAGGTCTCCATCCCAGTTGGAGCCAAATGTTAGCGATAAAAAATTGCTAATTATTTTGATATCACATGATAAATCATTATAAGGTAGAAGATGTATTTATAAATCTTAAAAGCTTTGAGACAGGCATTTAAATATATTATTCAAATGAATAAATCAAATTCATATCTTGAAAAAAACAAAAATAAATTTTATCTTTCGGCAGCTAAATGGATTTTTCACAGTGTAATGAGCCACCAAAATCTTTTCTTTTTGGCGGCTAAATAAGATTTTCAAGGGAAAATGAGTGCAGAAGAGTTTGTTTTTACTATGTTGAGTTATCATTTTCAAATGATGATTCTGAGCGACTCAAGAATCATTTTGAGAAAAGGACGGAGACTTTTGTTACTAACATGTCAAAGAACAATAACCTCTCTCAATTTTCCTACAGGTGTCATCTATTGGGACAATCAAATTCTTCTCTAAGCCCTAAATTTTGGATCTCAGAATTTACTTGTTTGACACATGTTTTTGAAATGTAGATCCTGGGCAAATGAAAATGAACATCAAATAAATGAGAGAGTTGTTTTCTCAAAAAAAACCAATATACAAAAGCCTCTTCCAGTTTCTACACAACTATTTTTATTTGAGAGATATAGGTCAATCTTTGAGCAGCATATTTCCATAAATTTATGTCTTTTCCAGCCACCTCACAAATTCAAATTTGAGATAGGAAAAGAGGTTATCAGATCCATATTTTGAGGATATTGAAACTGATTTGTAAAGCTTATTTAAATCCCACAGAGACAGTGCCAAAGTGGGGGGAACAGTCTCAAGACTGTGGTTCTATTCTTGAAGACTTGTATATTTCATCCTTTAGAGATGTCCATTAATATATCTTGACATCGAGCTTCTTTCACCGTGTTACTTAGTTTTCCATTTCTTTTATTTCCAAGTTTATGTATATTCAATGACAGAAGGTTGTCATCCCATCTCTTCGTTGGTATAATAAATTTATATACTTTGCTCTGACGTTTTTCTTAATGCCAGATAGTTTTTATYCTATTGGTGCATTCATAAACTAAAGTTGAAAGTATTTACTTGTTGGGTCTGGCCATATATTATATGCAATCTTATGTATGTTTCTGCYGGTGTGAAGATTATTTTACCTATCATTACTGGCCATTCAAATATACTATTGTATATGTATTTATGTTAGCATAATAGGTCTTCTCCGTGTTTCCACACATTAAAGTAAACTTTCTAATTTACATAGTTGAAAGCCTTGGTCTTTCAAGTGACTGATGTATTTCTAAATGGATATGAGTTTATAATGTCATCCGATCTGATCCTCTTTTCCTCCACATTATTGATCTTTTAAAGTTACCAAGATTACACCCTTCTACAGTCAGGGAGTGATTTCTTGGAGTGACAACAGATTGTATGCTAGGCTAAGTAAGTGCATCCTTTATCAAAAGAAGATTCACTACTTAGGGCATATAATATCAGTAGCAGGGATAGAATTTGATCCTAAGAAGATAGAGGCCATTAGAGGATGGCCAGTGCCAAAGAATTTGACAGAGGTTAGATCATTCATGGGTCTTTCCAATTATCACTGAAGATTCATAAAAGTTTTTTCAAAGATTGCAAGTCCAATCACTTCTTTGCAAAAGAAGTGAGTGAAGTTCGAATGGAATTCCAAGTGTGAAGAGAGTTTTCAATAGTTGAAGGGAATATTGACAAGTGCACCAATATTGAAAATTTCAGATCCAAATGAAAATTCTGTTGTGTTCATCGATGCATACAAGGAAGGACTCGGTGGAGTTCTCATTCAAAAGGACCATGTGGTATGCTATATTGAGTCCAAAAAATTAAAAGAGCACGAGAAGAATTATGCTACACATGACTTGGAGTTAACAGCAATTGTACATGCATTGATGATATGGAGGAATTACGTTATGGGTAAGAAATTCAAGCTAAGGACATACCACTATGGTCTAAAGAATTTTTTTAGACAACCAACACTAAATGCTAGGAAAACTAGATGGCTGGAATTTCTGAGTGAATATGACTTCGAAATTAAGCACATAAAGGGAAAGAAAAATCAAGTGGTTGATGGACTCAGCAAGAGATCTCATGAATTGTATATTGCAGCCATTAGCATGTACTGATAGATCTAAAAGACAAAATTGTTGTAGCAGAAAATTCAGATAAGAGTTATTTAAGAATAAAAGAAGTATTACAACAAGGCAATTTTAAGAAGAAATTTAATTATTATGAGCTTAAAGAAGATGGAATTCTTATGTACAAAGGTAAGGTGTATGTGTTGAATTCCGGGGAGATGAAAAATGAAGTGTTGAAGGAGATGCATAATGTGTCATATATAGGGCACCCAAGATATTAGAAAACAATTGCAGTAGTAAGAAGCCAATATTTTTTGCCAAGAATGAAGAAGAAAGTGGCTAATTACATAGCCAAATGTATAGAATTCCAAAAAGTGAAGACAAAACATAGACACCCAATAGGTTTTCTACATCCATTTCCCACTTCGGAATGGAAGTGGGAAATAGTTACAATTGATTTTATTACTAAGATTCTCATAACAGTGAAGCAACATGATTCAATCATGGTTGTGGTGGATAAATTGACTAAAGAAGCACATTTTATTCTGGCAAAGACTACACACAAGGAAGCAAATGTTGTAGATATCTACATGAAATAAGTTGATAGGCTATATGCAGTTCCTAAAGAAATAGTTTCAGACAGAGATCCAAAGTTTACTTCTAATTTTTGGAAGGGTTTGTTCAAGGGATTTGGGACAAATTTAAATCTTAGTACAACATATCATCTAGAGTAATATGGGAAAACAGAAAGGACTAATAGGATAATTGAGGAAATTCTTAGAATGTATGTGATGGTCAACCATCAAAGTGGGAAGATTGTATCCATTTAGTTGAATTTTCCTACAACAATGGGTATCAGGCCTCATTGAGAATGAGTCCATTTGAGGCATCATATGGAAGAAAATGTAACACACCAGTGAGTTGGGATAATCCAACAGATAGAGAAGTTGTTGGGCCATAATTGTTAAAAGAAATTGAAGATCAAATGGAAAAGATAAAGCAGAATTTAAAAGTTTCTTGGAATAGGAAGAAAAGTTATGCAGACAAGAACAAATTTTTCATATATTTTAAAGTGGGAGAACATGTGTTTTTAAAGTAAAGGAAAAGAGAAGTTTGATAAGATTAGTAAGTTTCCCGAAGTTGGCATTAAGATATTGTGGGCCTTTTGAAATATTAGAAAAGATAAGGCTAGTTGCATACATGTTATCTTTGTCTGCATCCATGAGAGTTCATAATGTATTTCATGTGTCATTTTTAAATAAATATATTTTTTATCCTAACCACATGATTGATTGGAATATGATCCAGGTGGAGCACGAAGGGGATTTTCGGGTGGAACTAGTACGGATCCTGGACCAGAAAATCAAAGTGCTCAGGAACAAAGTCATAGGGATGGTAAAGGTTCAATGGAACTATTACGGTCCTGAACATGCTACATGGGAGCATGAAGAAAACATGTGGGCATAATACCCGCAAATTTTTGACAGTTTTGAAGAAGACGTAATGCAAGACTCCATTTTGAGCAGCTAGAGTTATGGAACCACATCTTAGAGTCCTAGTCAACTACGTTGGGGACCTTGAAAAACAAATGGCTCATTCCTTGGTTTAGCCTTGATAAACGAATGGTACATCCCTTGGGTTAACTTTGATAAACGAATGGTGCATTCCTTGGGTCGATGAGTTGAGAGGAACATGAGATTATGGTTGGAGTTGTAAAATTGCAAAATTTTATTTTCTAAGTATTGTGATGTAAATTTGCATATATGTATATTGGCAAAGAGTTCACCGAGGACGGTGCACAATTTTAGGGGAGAGGGAATGAAACATCCCCATTATAATCCCCATTTTAATTAATGATTATGTAGATATAATGTGTGGCTACGACCAAAGTGATGTAATATGCAAATTGTATTTATTTGTTTTATTAGTAAAATGTGATGCCAACTGCTAAGGGGACATGGACAAGAGATTGGGAATGAATTAATCCACAAGAGAGTGGAGTGCCTAGGATAATGGCCAAGAGGGGTCCACGGGGTAAATACCCACGTATATTAATTTAACATGTTTTGTTAAAATTGCTATTTGTATATGAACCTCCCCATTTATGATTGAGTGTTTCCAAAACCAAACATTGAATACATGTAAGAGGGTGTGTGTGAGTGGTCACATCCCAAATTTATTCACATGGGGGTTGAGTACCATCATCTTGGGGAAGAGTGTGAGTCATGAAAGGCAATACAAAGAGAGGAAATTTGTATGGGCTGGGACAATAGCTTTTAGTTAGTCAAGTTTGCACATGGGAAGTAAGAGAGAGCAAGAAACATAGCTGGAAGTTGATACAACGATGGAAGGCAAATTCTAGAGCAAGATGGAGCATAATGGGAGCAAATTGGAGCTAGAAAACCAAAGATATAGGTTTCTAGGCCTGAAGAGTGAACTCCTGGGTTAGTTTTACTAAAACAACAAGTGGTTGTTGTTGGTTTGTTGATAATTTTCCTAGCAAAAATTTCCCTTGAGTTCCTAGCTAAGAGATTCATAGATTGTTGTGCCAAAGAGACCCTGATAAATGAATGGGATGCTCGAGGGAATGGGATTAGTGAAGGGGTATATTCCTTGGGTTGGACAGGTCAAGAGGAAGAGAGATGGTAGAAAATCGAGATAGTTGTAGAAGAATATTAGTTGGGTTGAGAGTTTTATGAACTGTGAGTGGAATGTGAGAGAGCACCCTCTTTTGTGGATTGCTAGCCTCAACTTGGGGGTGACTAGCTATTGATACTTGGAACAACCAGTCTATGGTTGGGTGGAATGTCCATCCCAAGTAGCTGGTTGCACAACCGTTGTGAAAACATAATTGTTTTATCTTGTTGTTATGTTAAATTATGTGTTTAATTGTTGTGCATGAACTATGTGTATTTGGAAGTGATTTATATGTTGTTGTAATGTATTGTTTAGTTGCATTTCATGTTTGTTATTAGCATGTGGTAGATGCATCTATTTTATGGTTGTATACAATAGCTAAATATGGTTTAATTTGTAGCTCTAAGCTACATGAAATCAACTAAATATAAATGAATTAATTTAATTAGCATAAATTTTGTTTTTAAGAGTATTATGCACTGTATGTCCCTCAGTTGGGTTAGGGGACATTACATTGAATATCCTCAATTCTCAACCCTCCATAGCTTGTGTCCCCAATATTTTAACACAATAGTTGATCACCTAGTGGTTCTACCCAATGTGAGAATGCAATGAGTATAAAAGAACTCCAAAAATGGAATTCCTAGTTCATATACTATGCATCCAATACATTATGTAGTACCTCATTAGTGACATACCTCACCTAGTTCACCTTTATACCATGTGCATAGTTTTAAGCCACATGGGTGGCCTATTTTTTACACTAACCCTTTCCTTAGGTCCATAATACCAATCCATCATTGTCTTATCACTATTTCTTTGTCATCCATTCACTCTCAATGATGGAGAGAGTGAATGGGAGATAGAGAAATAGTCACAAGACAATGATGGATTCAATGAAATGGACATATGACAATTTGGAGGTGTGGAGGTAGTGAAAGAATGGTAAAACTATTGGTCAAATCATGGTAAACATTTATGAATCCAACTCCAAATCACATATTTTGAAGAGGTACGAATTTTTAATTTTAATTATGGTTTAGATCAAGCCTCCTCTAAACAACATGTGCAACAGTAGTTTCTACTTGTCAACCATATTTTTAGAATATAACTCTATTTAGCAACGCCGCATTGGATGTGGATTCCTTGTGTATGCGGAGAAAAACCCCATGAGTAAAGAAAACTTGTTTGGACTTGAAAATTATCATGGACACAAATTATCTTCCTCATTTGGCCAAAACAATCTCCTTAGATCAAAACCACATAATGAATCTTGCTTCAAATGTTTCTTAGCTAAATGTTGAGTTATCTAGCTATGAAAGCGATCACTGGAGATGAATAAATATATCATCTTTAGCTAGTCTATACTATCCTTATAATAAAAAAGGAAAGAAAAGCTATGTTTATGGAATAAATTCATGTTGTTTAGGTTCTTTGCACTAAATTTTCTCTAGTTGAGAGGGACAACGCAATTAACTAGTGTTCAAATGCCTTACATGATTGGGTCTTAAGTGAGAAGTATGAAAATAATGAAATTGAAATTTGCAATAGCCCTTGTGTCACGAGCATGTGTTTGGGAATAGATATATTCAATAATGCACATATCTCTATACTTTTTTGAGTAATCACCAATAATAATTAGATAACATATTTATGTAGGAAACACTATGGTTCCTTTGTTGAGGTTGTGTACAATACACAATTCTTGCATAGGTATCCCAATATAAAGTATGTATTAAGATAAGACATTTGTTATTATGGATAAATAACTACTTAACATGAATTATGTTATAGAAGAACCTAATATCTAAAATATATTATTAGTGCCATTGATTTTGAACTCAAGGTGACTTCAAATAGGTTGATGTTAATCCAATATGAAACCACCAAAGTGGAAAGATCTCTCACATCTCTTGAACTCAATAGGATCTTAAACCTCTCCGTCATTTCCATTATTGTTTTTTCCTATAAACATTATGATTGATTGAGTTAGAGAAACCTAAAGGAATTCATGTTCCTAATAGAGAAGATTCAAAAATTTGCATGAAATTAGAATATAGATATACCTTCTTCTTATGAGATTCTCCCTTGGGAATGTTGGATAGTTGGTTTGGACAGTTGGTTGTCATTGATGTCAACCCTTGGAGATTGATGTCAACCCTTGGAGAAGTCCAGAACCCCTGGGAATTTGGTTGAGATTGATGGTGAGTTAGTTTTCATTGATGGAGTGGTTGATGTCAGTAGATGTGATGGGTGCATTTGATTAAGTCTACAAGAATCCCCAGAGGTGTGTTCACGAGAAACAAAGTTGTTGAAGAATAAGTACATGAAGGACAGTGTAAATTCAAATAACACACTCATAGATGGATAGTCCTCATCGTGTCATTTCCAATAGTATGTGGAATGTCATGTAGTTCCTCACAGTTGAGGAGTTATGAGGTCATGAAGTTGGAAGCCCCAAATATGGGTTAAGAAGCCCCTATGGAATCCCCAAAGATGGGTTAAGAATCCCCTAATTGATTGCAAGTCATTAATGAAAGGGTAAAGTGGTTGTAACAAGAAATTTCAAGAAGCCCTAAAGTTAAGGAAAGAGATTACTTAGAAACAATATATATGCATCTCAAGAAGTCACTCATAAGAACATTTTACACATACATTATATTGAATATATTATTTTTGATTAAGTAATTCTTATCTGAGGTAACCAAGGATATATGAGGTGAATTTTGGACGGAGGATGAAGTAAAGAAGTGAAAAATTCCAAGGGACGATGAAGTCTTGTTATGATGTTTTTTAAGGTATGTTATTTAAAGGTCATCTTACCATTTTTTCTATAACATTTTTTCTATACAGGTTTGGTACATAGTATGGCATAGGTTTTGGTGCATGGTTGATGCATGATTTGGTACAGGTGTTGGTGCATGGTTGATGCACGGTTTGGTATAAGTTTTGGTGAATGGTTGATGCATAGTTTGGTATAGGTGTTGGTGCATGGTTGATGCACTTATTATGGTACATGTTGTGGTACACGATTGATGCTTTGCATGGTACATGGTTGAGACACATATCTTGTGATGGTATGTTGGTGATCTTGGTACATGCTTGGTAGAGGCATGTGTTGGTGATGTTGGACATATATTTGAGAGGTGTCCTTGGTATATGATCCATGTGAGAGGATATGGTTGAGTATCAGTGACAGTGACTGTGACAGGTTATAGGTTGATGTGATAGTGGCAGTGACAGTGATAGTGGTAGTGATAGTGACAAGTTACAGGTTGATGTGACAGTGGAAGTGGAAGTGACAGTGGTAGTGGAAGTGACAATGATAGTGGCATTGATAGTGACAATGGTAGTGAAAGTGACAATGGCAGTGACAATGACAATGACAATAGCAGTGGTAATGATTTTGGTAGTGACAGTTGGTCTACACTTATATTTTAGGGTGGTAGGATGGAGAAATGAAAGGGATTTGTAGCCTCTTTCCAGTTAGAGTTGGAGAATCAAGGAGTTGGATATTCCTTCAAGTTGGAGCCTAAGAATCAGGGGGTTGTAGCCTCCTTTTAGTTGGATCCAGAGAATCAGGGAGTTGGAGTTTCCTTTAGGTTGGAGCCTAAGGATCAAGTGGTTGTAGCCTCCTTCTGGTTGGAGCCAGAGAATTCAGGGAGTTGTAGCTTCATTCGAGTTGGAGACTGTAAATAGGGGTTCGTAGCCTCCTTCCAGTTGCAGTTGGAGAATTGAGAAGTTGGTGCTTCCAATGAATGTATCCTTTTATATAAAGAAATCATCCCATGGTTTTCTCCCGTTTGGGTTTCCACGTAAATTTTGGTGTACTATGTACTTGATGTGATGTTGTCTATATTTATATGATCATGATATACTGATGATATATGCTCATGATCTACTGATGATATATTGATGATATACTAATGATACACTTTGATTAATTTAAATTTTATATATTATGGTTAAAAGTGGTAAAAGTGCTCATACTGATTCACCCCCCCACCCCCCCCCTCTCAGTATTCCAATAGGGAAGTGAATGATCATACACTACAAATTTATTTATCCATATATAAATTCCACATATTTTAATCCCCAAAAACACACTGGTGTTCATCATTCCCTTCAAGGAGGTTTCCCTAACATCCATGCCATGGACCAATTTCTTACGCAAATTGGAGAAATACTTATCAATGTGCCCTAAAACAATCAAAACTACATTTTATTCTAGGCCAAATAGAGAGTATAAATTATTGACCCCGTCCATTCTTATAATATATGATTATCACAAAACAAATCATCCTTTATATTTTTATAACTTACAATATCCATTCTCATTTTTAAAATAGGATTATTTTAGATATAAATCCAAATAGAAATGAGTTTTAGTTACCAAAATGAAATGCAAACTATAGGCCAAAACAAATTTTCAGATCACTCTTTTATGATACATGAGTATGAAAAACTCATGTTGGTTTCTATAGAAAATGCATCCACAAAACAACTCACTCTATTTTTTAGAATGATTTTCTTCCATTTTTCAAACAATTCTCGAAGGCAAGCCAAAGTTGAGTTGTTTGTGTATATTCTCACATATATAACTTTGTCGATGGAGAAGTGGAATGAATAATTTAGAGAGTCAAAAAAAATTTAAACCTCGCACTAAATATTGAAGTAGTAAAACCTTGTATTGAATTTGCAACAGGTGAAAATTCCAATTTGTTCGTTGGCTCTAATTTTGATTGTATTATTTTTTACTACATTCCTTGAATCAAGCAATCAACTTGTTCATTTTTGAGAAAAAAGATTAATTTGTTCTTTTTTTTGAGTTCTATCAATGGCTCCCAACCTCTAAAATGATGTGGATATGGTAACAGAATCGTTGGGTTCCATGGCACATTAATCTGTTAGACATAATTATATTTGTTCATGACTTATGATTTATGATTGGCATCCCTTCGAATGCCATTTTATTCCCATTTTATTCATCTACAATTTTAAATTTGTTGATTGGATCAGTTCTTCCCGAGACTTGACACCATGACCTCCAAGATCTAGCATGTTTCCTTGCTCTGAATATTGAAAGGCATGATATTTGCAAGTGTTTTCCATTTCAAGGTGTGGTGGATGACTAATTGGGTGGGTATTGATAGCTCGAACAAGGAATTTGAGATGCATTGTTACTTCTATTACTACCCACTTAAATAGACTCAACACTTACCATAGATCGACGAACTTACACGTTTGTGCATAGGGGACAAATATATATTGGGAAAGACCTCATTTCCTATATCTACAATCTACATCACTGCCCACTTGATTGAAGTCAACAATGTAGTATGGATCACATTCACATGATGGCATCAAGAAAACGGGTGGATTAGAACAAAATATTATGTCATGATTGATCAAACAAGCTAAGTGGATAGGAGGATACCAAGCATTTTGTAATGTAATAAATTCAACAAAGAATTTGGTAATGTAATCCTTTTTAGTGTGCCAAATTATGGGATTAACTTACTTGTGAAATTAGTATTGCTCATATTCTTAGAGTCACATAACTTAAATTTGGTCTCATGGGAGGAAGTAGTGGCTAGCTGGACAAATTAAGAGGATGAAAAATTGAAGCATTGTGAAATTCGATACCCATAGAACTAATATTGTTGCTATTTACCACTTCCATGTCATGATATAAAGAACAATGATTGTAAATATATTAACATATTTTCATAATTGAGAAAGATATATAGAGTACAAGCTATATCCATTTTTTCAAACATATATGTTTATCATGAATGTTATGATATTTTTGTTAACATGTAAAGTGAAGAAATATATCATTTAGAGTCATCCCATCACTAGTTTGATTAGTGTAAATATTGGTGCATGCATTTATGTATTAACTATGTGAGAGTTTTCGAAATGTGACCTTGTCTTTGGTATTACATTGCATAGATTGGCATGGGTAAGAGGAGTTCAAAGTAAATTAATGGAATTCGTTGAGTGGGATGGCATTGGTATATAAGAATCGATCTAGGATCTGAGATTTTTAGCTATTTGGAAAATGAATAGATAATTTTGGCACCGACATATCAAGAGTAAGGTTGTGCTACAAATAGTTTTTTAATATGTGGACATCAGGTATTTGTGCAATAAAACCAAAGCATTGATATTTATTTTTGCAATCATGATGCATATTGAGTGGCAAGGAGTGCTTACAAAGAA
>JASDQU010308951.1:170152-211232 GCA_032191745.1 Picea mariana | reverse complement strand
TGTGACCGATTTCTAAGATACATAAAAGGATTTCGCTGTTAGCGGATTTCTAAGATATCTGAATAGCTCGCCAGGTGTTTGTCGATTTCTAGGATAATTTAATGCAGTCGCATGTCAGGAAAGGTTCTGAACGTCACAAGTGACTTTACGTGGGGAAGTTAATTGCAATTCCACAATGAAAAGACTCTGCTATGAAGATAGATTGAAATCCAAAAGTCAACCACCCTTCTCTATGCCATGCCAACCCTACATGGATATTTTTTGTTTGACGCTATCTTTTTCATGTGGCCCTTACTCTAAATGTTATATTGTTTGGTGTTTTAATGGGCATATTTTTAGATAATTTTGGTATGAAATTTTGTTAAAAATTGTTGTAATTTTAGATTTGAGTTATTGAATTTATATAATTCAAGTGAGAGTTTTTTAAAGTGTTAAATCTATTTATTTATTTAAAAATATAATTTAAATAATAAAATATGATCATTCCACTAAAATCTTTTCAGAGATTTTAATGAAAAAGTTTAAAAATAGAAAAAATAAAAGTGATAACATTTACCTACAATTAAAAAACCAATGTCACATTACATGTTATAATTGCTTTTATTTTTTATTTTTTATTTTTGACACCTTGGTTGTGTGGCATTGCTTTGCCTAAGTTACAAGGCTTATTAACTTTTAATCATTACAATCACATTATATCTCTTTATTTAGGGTCTTGTCCTTAAATACACTTTAAGGAGGCTTAAATTAGTAATCTTTACCTATAATTAAAAGGCCAATGTCACATTCTTGCATGTTTTACTTATTTTTTATTTTTTTGGCAATGTGGCATCGCTTTTCCAAAGGTACAAGGTTTATTAACTTTTAATCATTACAATTATATTATATCTCTTTACTTAAGGTTTTATTCATAAATACATCTTAAGTTATCATGGTTAGATTTACAATCAAGTTCTTCAAACAATTAGGAAGACATTCAACTATGGATTTAAAGCATTATGACAATAATCAATACTTAGATAACTATAAATTTGCAAGTAAAAAGAATACAACATAGAAGTATGGGCAACACCTAAGGTGAATGTCTTAACTTGTTATTATGAAGAATGTTACAAGAATAAAAACGAGTCCAACCACTCATGTGCTTTGCTTTATAGAATACAAATGATTTTAGGTATAACTGTTTATTGCCACAATACTTGCACAAACCAACCCTTAAAACATTTGTGGGTCTAACTCCTACAAACATCGCTCCTTCAACTACCATTGTCTTAGTCTAGCACTACCATTCCTTAAACACTTGCTAGGATGTCTCAGTCCTCTATGCACACTACCTAAGACTTGACTAGCATCTAAGTTGTTCATTATTCAAAAACCTAGACTTAGCACCTCAAAACTCCTTGTTCGCATGCCTAATCACTCCCTGATCAAATACCTTTGCATCTACTCACTTCCTTCTTTTATACTCAAAGGATTCCTTAGCCATTCTCCCCACTCTAAGCCAAGTGGACCCAAATGTGCAATTCTCTCAACTCGATGTGCAACTGACACCTCAAAGTCTTCCAAGTCTTGGAATGTCCAACCCCTTTGGTTGATGTTCCAAATGAATCATGTGTCATTTCCCAAAGTGTCCCAAGTCTCACACAACTGGAAAATGCAACCATCCAACTTGAACAATGTCCAAGGAACTCATGTGATCCCTTGTGCTTCACATTATCCCAAGCCAATATCCATCCAAATTTTTTATGCATGCCCAAGTGAACTAGGAACTATTTCGCATGGACTAAGGTGATGCATCTGCAAACCAACACACCATTGCCCAACACACCCATGAAGCAAAAAACATCATTTCCACAATATAATCCCTTTGTGCCACATTTGTAAGGATCTAATTATGAAAACACGACTTATTGGCATGCATAAAAAAATCACTTCTACCAAGCTCTTTAGCACTTAGCCATCCCTTTCCATCATGCGAGGCCACCCAAGGCACGTTCATCCAATGTTGCAACTCACTATCGCATTCTTCCATCCATGTCAATGACCATCTCAACAAACATGTAGGGGTGCTCATTTCCATCAAGGCAAGGGCCTTGCATCCTATCCCACTTAAAACTATTTTCATCCTGGACACATTTCCAAGAAATATATTATTCTCCCAAGTCTATTGCTTATACTGACACATCCATTTGTAATCCCTTCAACCACTTTGCAATGTCAATGCTAGAATCACCATGCAACTACCCATTGCTCAAACTTCCTATTGAGCTTAAGTTCCTCTACCCCAAATTTTGTTGCAAGGATACTTCTTGGATGTGAATGTTGTGACTATTGTTATTAAAACTCAACCTCCACCAAGAATTCCATGTCGTTTAGTGCCTAAAAATGGCTCCAGAAGGTTCTAGACATGTTGATGGGAAACTGTGATCACCCACCAACTAAGAGGGAGATTCTGGCCCGAGGTTGTTTAGAATAACCTAAGTCGTTTGGGCCAACTCACCCTGACGGGTTTCTATTAGCCAATGAGGGGATCTAATCTAAACTACAAAAAATAAAACCGCTAATTGTTTATTAGCAAATACCTACTATGTACATTAATATTTACTGTGCACGCATTTAATATACAAATATTACAAAATAAATAGGTACAATATTTGTATAAAGTCTTGTGAAACTAGAAGCTTGAAAAAAGATCTAGATCTTAGACAAACCAAAATATCAAAAGATAATTACTAACCTAAAGCTCTAATTTAAAATCAAATAAAGAAAGGATGGGAGTAGATGATAACGATGTGAGTTTGAACGAGAAAAGAATATGTACTTATAAAGTAATTTACATCCACCACAAAATTGAAATCAAATTATACTAACCTATTGTTGGCCAGACATAAAATGAGTACTATCAGTCGTATCTTTCTATGTAAAAGCTCTTTGAACTTTCTTCTTACCGAGAGAAATCCGAGATAAACAATTGTAAAGAATTGTTACAATATCTGAAGGAAGCAACTTCAACAAATATTAGAAGTCCTATTAATCATGCAGAAAGAAAAACTCATTTATATAGATCCTTCCTGAGAATTAATGAACCACTTTGCCGACAAAACAACTCGATCAACAAAGTAGATCGCAATATGCATAATAATACAAGTAAACATTGTTTTACTATAACATAATGGTGAAATGATTTCTTTCATGAAGCATGTTGATTGTTGGGATAATAAACCATCATTTACATATTTAGACCAAATTTGATAGTGTGTTGATAAACTAGACAAAAATTGAGCTATAACAACACAAATTTAGCACAGGAAGGACACAAATCAAATAAAGGAAATATTATATTAAAACATAGAAATTACCTACAGGACTAAAGCCTTAAGCAATCCATAATTCTATGTCCTTCTTCACAATATTTACTTGTTCATCATCCCAAAAAATTTCCTCCCCTGTGACTCTAAAATGCACGAGTATTTAAACAGTAGTATGGATTGATCCTCATGTCCACATGATAGAGTCGAATCTCTTCACAATCTATATCCCTTTTTACAAGATTATACTTTATACTCATAATAGAAAAGTCTTATAATAATAAAATCAACTTGCTCAATAATTTATCAAAAAGTTTGTTATAATTCACATTTTCAAACTAACTCTATGCAAATTTAAAACAAACTAAGATCCTGGGAGTATCCCATTGTCTCCATAAATGTGGTCGATAATACTTTTCCAAGTTGTTCATGACCTGGAAATTCCAAGGAATAAAATCAATTAAATCAACAAAAACTAATTAAAGACTAGCTACTAAATCTTTGATTTTGTAGCTAGTCTAAAAACACTACATAATCAAAACAAAACTTCAAAACAAAACTTCAAAATGTTGACTTTACATTACCAAGAATTATCCATTAGAAATCGAGGATGCATGTAAATTGGATTCTGTGATAATATTGACATTAATGGATTCCTTGACAACATTGTTTGGAGAGTTCTTTGGTTTTTTTAACAGCGCGAGGAAAATTATGTTCTATATTACTTGTCAATTGTTGAATCTCTCTCTTTAACTCATTGATTTTCCTCTGAATTGATAGGTTTGATTTGAAAAACTTGCTCTAAACAATCCAAGTGTTTATATTTCAATCGATCAAGGATCGATTCTAGGTCTTGGGTACACTTCAACCCTCTTTTAGTTTTTCTTTAGGTCACACGTAAGACATGAATGATAACTCGAAGAGAAATGGATTTTCTGAAACCCTGAACTAACTTCTCAATCGTCATAGAATTTCTGAGAAATTTCTCTTTAGAAAATGGGGCATATCTCTGAAATTGCTTTGTTTCTAAAGAAACTTCCCTCAAGGACAATAAATGACCCCATTTTGGAGATGGGTTTTTAACGGTTTTGTCAAACGCTTCACCGTTTGCTCATAATCCATCTCGCAAAATCATCTCTCAATTCTGGCACGAGGTTGAACTATGTTACATTATTGTGGGTAATTAAAACCTTATGGGATGTTTAGCTCTTCTTTTACCTTTACTACAGGAAAATGAATCGCTTTGTTACTAAGTTGCATAGTAGGGTAGCTTGAGCCAAGACTATGATATTTCTATGAAAAACAAAACCCTCGATTTGTAACACAAAGGGTTGATTGAAAACAAAAAGGAACATGGCCAAATACCTCATCCCCACAATGATGGCTAGGAATTCGAAGAACCAAGGACAAAATGAAACATTCAACCACTTAAAACTCTGATAATTTCCCAGATTGCTCGCATGACAGAGGACAGAAGGGTTCAAGATCAAATGACCTATGTATTCGTTATGATTAGCCACGAACTAATGATTTCAGATCGTGGATGATGAGACAATTATAATGATCATATCGCATCCCTTTGTAGGATTAAGCCAAGGTATGAGGGCATAATAAAAAAGAATGGGAAAACAAAAATTGAAGTATAAGGCTTGAGGATTGATAGAACTGAATTGAGAAGTATGATCGCAGATATGTCATAGAATTAACCCAAGTCAAAAGTATGCAAAACAAAAAACCCTATTGAAAACCCAAAGGTCTTGATACATGCTTAATATGAAGTAATTCGATAAGTGATAATTTTTTCTTTAAACCTATGTTCATGTAGGATGTTTGGAGAGGTTTCCTTGACATAACGTTAATGTAAATCCTATCCAAATGAAATTAAAGTTAGAGGATATAGGATATTACTGAGGGTTTAATATGATTACATGTTCAATTAATTGCAACCATATAGAATGATGGTATCCTTTTATAAATGAACTAGGAAACATGAGAAATAGTCATTAGTCAAGACATGACAAGTACGATAGTACTATATAAAGAATTCACCAAGAAAGATTAATGAGAGAATTATTTCATTTCATGCTTTGCAGTCATGAAATTACGAATAAATACAAAAACATAACACATTCAAACCAAAATAATATAGAAGCAAGCATACGAAAGAAAACTATAAAGACAATTGGTCACGCGAAACCCAACAAAATCATTTAAGCAAAATATTTACAAAGAGTTTATCAATCTGATGAATAAAACATACTAGGAAGTGAGAAAATTTATAGATAATACTGCATTTGGGAGTAAAATAGCAGGGTGCTAGTTGGGGCAGCCAACAAATGGCAACTCACTAGGCGAAGCAGTTACCTCTGCATTGATTCAAAACACATCACCAAGAGGAAAAAGAAAGAGGTACCAAGTTGTTAGATCTCCAAGTTTCCTTAAGAAAATCCCTTGTCCGGTCTATATAGTATTGATATCAGTTCTGTAGACATATATAAATAAGAGTTACCACAGTTCATGATTTTAAGAAGGAAATTCTTGGAAATAATTATAAATCTGAATGATTGTTTCATCAATGGATCACAATAGTTTTAAGAAAGGACTCCAATACCACATACAAAGCCATTACTTCCAGCAGGCATCCATAGCCTCGACAGGGTTTCATTTTAACCTATATGATTTCTTTGATATCATCAAATAGTTTAAGCACATGTGATGGATCATTCCTGGAATCATTAAGTTTTATTCTTTTGGTAGTTTGGTGACTAACTGAAAGTCACTTCTCTGGCTTGGTGACCAGTTAGTAAGAAACGTCATCCACAGAAATCCATGGAGGTGAGAAAGTCGGCTCGTGATGAGACCTCTTGTCCTTCAGTTGAGAAGAATGAAGGCCACTACCCTAGCTTGGTGACCGGAAATGGGAATTTCACTACTGTAAACTCCAAATGGTCATGATAGATCAACTCATGATGAGACCTTCCAAATTTCAATTAGAACCTAGTGATTTATTAATTTTAGACATAGGTGATCCAATCATGCAATTTTAATTTTAATCCTTGAACAAGAGATTGTCTAAAAATGAGGAAGCAGATCGGGAACGTCCCTTAAGGACTTAGGATGGCGCAAAAAGTCTTATGATGGTCATAATAATCAAATATTACTCCAACTTTCAGAGACAATTCTTTTCAAGATAGATGAAGAGAAAGGAACAAGGTAACAAACAAATTAAAAATTGTTTAGCAGAGCTAAGATGTATAGTATTTCAAGACCAGATTTGGACGGTCTCAAGTTATTTTGGAGACTAGTGGATGGTATTGTCTTGAAAACGATTTTCTCATGGTGATAAGTCTCAAACAACATATTTATTGGACCAGAAAGATAAACAAACAACAAAGAAAAAGATTCACTCAAAAACAAAGGAAAATAACACACACAAAACAAACCAAATCAGATTTTATTGAAAGAAATCAAAATTAGAAGTACATCAAAACAAACAAATCAAAACAACAAAAGCACACTTTCAAAAAACGATTTTGGCCAAAGATAAACCTGATATTTTGGATCTATTATCATCCCACTGTAAATGAAAAACAAAGGAAGAACTAGATCATATAAAGTCTCATGTACGGGAAGGTTCTTTCCTTAAGATAATGTTTCATGAGATGTGAGATTATTCGGGCTTAGTAAAAAAACAAACGTCGAAAGAGATTTAAATAAATCAGAAAAATCCCTATTAGGATGAGTGCAATTATAATCATGGCACCTTGGGTCAGGGTTGAGTTCGTGTGAATTGACAGTTCAAATTTACTTATCTCTTTACTTTCCATTTTAAAATTTTCATGATCTGGATTTTATGAGTAGAACGAAATGAATACGGATTATTAAAATATGTTTAACACAGAATAACAGAGATACAATAAAACTGGTTTTCTATTCAATAACGAAATAAGATAAAACTATAAAAATGCAGCGGAAAACAAGCTTGTTGGAATGGTGGCATTTTATCTCTGAGAAGAGATGTGACGGTTGTGCTCATTAGAAAGAAGATGATTACAATGAGGCTCTAAAGACCTTTTTACAATAAACAAGAATGTCAAAAACTCTAGACATCCAAAACCCTAACTCTAGGAGATGAAGCACCAAAAATCATGTGGGCCCCGTTTGGGTAAGTTAGTACATCAACTTCCCGAGGTCGTAACTTTTTCATACGATATTTTTTTTAGGCACACGGTAGCACGAAAGCTCGATCCCGAAAAACTTTCATTTAGGCCCTCAAAATGGCCCCTGAAGTTAAAACTGCTAAAATAGTAAATTGTCAAAATTGTCATAAAACTGTTTTGAGCGAGTTGGAAAAGGTGGGTGGCCACCGATATCCACCTGGATTAATCGTCCCTCCTTAGGAAGCAATGGTCTCCATTGTGTTGAGTTTCCCCATCATATGGGGAAATTTCTACTGAATTTGGCCCCGGGTGAGCCACTTGCCTTGGTGTAGGAGCTGCCCTGCTTTGACGACTCGATAAAGATGGATCATTTGTTGTCGAGTGCCCTTGATCTCTGTGTCCACAATATGATCACTGGATGCATGTTGCATGCAGTCATGGTTGAGCTCTGTTGGTGTCAACTGCTCTACTATTTTTGAGGTGTCCAATAATGGTGGGAAATATGGCCGAAGGATAGGCACATTGAAGACTGGGTGCAGGCCAAGGAAATGGGGAATGTTGAGCTCAAAATCATTGTCACCCACAACCTTGGTGATGGTGTACAACCCATAATGGAGTGGGCGAAGCTTCCGATGGGGCCTTGTAAGGTGTTCTTTCTGCAAGTGCAACCAAAATTTTTCTCTCACCTGAAACTTATGTGGCACCCGATGTTGATCATGGCGCTGCTTATACTTTGCATTAGACTTATGTAGAATATACTGAACCTGTTGGTAGATGTGCTGGATCCGCTCCATGAATCGGGTGGCTTTGTCAGCTTTTGGTGGAGCAGGGGACGAGTCGACCGAGGTGGTCACGAGGGGTAGTGCAACATCCATGGGGCCCAATGATTGGAATCTCAACCCCACCTGAAAGGGGTTGTGGCCAGTTGAGCTATGCAGGGCTCGATTGTAGCTATGCTAGACATAGGGAAGACTCTCATCCCATGTGCGGTGGTGTTTTGAATTGTGCATGTGCAGGATATGTACGATCATCCGATTGACGACCTCAGTTTGGCCATCTGTTTGGGGGTGGAAGGCAGTGGATTTGGTGAGCTTGGTATCCAACAGTGACCAGAGGCTTGACCAGAATGTGTCGAGGAACCGACTGTCACGGTCTGAGATAATGGTTTGTGGGATCCCAAAATGTACCCATACTCGTTCAAAGAAGAGCTTGGCAGTGGCCTCTGTTGTGATGTTCTTCTTGCAGGCTGTTAGAATCGCCATCCTGAAAAAGCGATCAACAACCACAAAAACAAAGTCATTTCCCTTCTTAGTGGACGGGAGGCCCGACATGTAGTCCGGTAGTCCATTCAGAGTAAAACATAGTGGACATTTCTGATTTATTCATGTGAACAATGTAAATCATCCCATCGTTCTTTGTTTCTGCCGCCACTACCACCACAGCTGATATGAAACATAGCATGAACTTTACGTGTACCTCTTTCATTATCAACAATGAGAGGAATAACTGATACGTCTTGAATCTACGCTGCCCTCACCGAAATAGGAATCCACCAAATTTAAAAGCAAATAAGAGCACCAATACATTCAAGAATCATGAGTCGTTCTCTGTTGCTGCCACCACTGCTGAGCATGAACTTTACGTGTACTGCTTTCATCATCAGCGATGGGAGGATTCATGGATTTAAAGAGTCATGAATCTGTGGATACATTCAAAAAGTCATGAATCCGTGAATACATTCAAACGGAATGCATCGGCCTGTTGTGACCGATTTCTAAGATACCTAAACAACCGGTTCATAAAAGGATTTTGTTGTTAGCCTATTTCTAAGATATCTGAATAGCTCGCCAGGTGTTTGTGATTTCGAGGATAATTTAATGCAGTCGCATGTCAGGATAAGTTATGAACGTCACAAGGGAGTTTACGTGGGGACGTTAAGTTGCAATTCCACAATGAAAAGACTCTGCTATGAAGATAGATTGTCATCCTAAAGTCAACCACCCTTCTTTATGCCATGCCAACCCTACATGGATATTTTTCGTTTGACGCTAGCTTTTTCATGTGGCGCTTACTCTAAATATTATATTTTATTTTTTTTTGTGTTTTTATGGGTATATATTTGGATAAGTTTGTTCATTGATTATATTTTAAAAATTGTTGTAACTCTAGATTTGAGTCATTGAGTCTATATAATTCAAGTATTTCTAGAGTTTTTCAAAGTGCTAAACTTGTTTAGACATTCAAAAATGCAATTTAAACAACAAAAAATGGTTATTTCACCCATATTGTTTCATCGAATTTTAGTGAAAATGCTTAAAAAAATAGACAAAGCAAAAGTGATAACTTTTACCTACAATTAAAAGGTCAATGTCACTTGCATGTTGTAATTGATTTTTTATTTTATTTTTGGTACCTTGGTTGTGTGACATTACTTTGCCTAAGTTAGAAGGCTTATTAACTTTTAATCATTATATCACATTATATCTCTTTATTTAGGGTCTTGTTGGTAAATACATTTTAAGGAGGACAATCAAATAGTCTTGTTCATTACAATCGCATCCAAATGATCGAGCAAGCATAGGGAAGTGCATGGATGATGTGTCGAGGCATTGGCTAGACCTTCCAATTCACCATGGTGGGATACATGACTTAGATAAATGACATTATGAAATCAATGCAAAGGAGCATTGAATATATATTCATGGAGAATCTCACTCATGCATAGTGTGCAAGTGGTAGAGTTGCACTTATGCATGATATAATTGTTATGCTTGAATGCATTTTTGTGAATGCATGCATACATGATATTTAATGGAAATGATTATGATAGCAACTGAAATGCTACAATTATTACTAACTCATGGATTTGAGAACATTTCAAGGGATATTAGACATTGCAATAGGAAAGTTGCAAGTCAAGGAGTCACATGATCATTGACTAGAGGAAATTTTTGTTCAGGAAGTAGAGTAATGAAAATAAGAATGTTGAAAGAATGAAAATCCTAATGGCTGAAAATTCCTATGCAGAGACTGATAATTTCATTCTATTTAATAAATGATTTGATAGTTGTGAATGAATTGTTAAGTGTAGATAATTCGAAGATCACTTTGTACGATTTTGTGCATATTGCAATGAAAGTATATTGTAGAGGAAATACTAATAATCTGATGGGATGAATGCAAGATGGAAAAATTGCAGGAAAAGTGGTCTCAAGAAGGACACTTTTGTAATCCATAAGAAATATTAATGCTTGTTGTTACAATGGTATGAAGAATATGAGATGGAATTTCATATTTTGGAATAATCTAAATTTTCTTATTCAACACTAATTGAATTTCTAAAGGGAATTATTCTGACATTGTCTTATTTTGACTGTATGTATGTGATACATATGAGAAGATGGTATCAAAGATGGAATGCTTGGGAAGAATGGATATTATTGGGACCTTCGAGCCTTAAATTTCATATCCATAGTGGTGGTCTAGTAATGAGCTAGAGCTCTCCTTGTGTCTGAAAGCCTTGGCAAGATGGATCGCTAACAGACTATGTAGTAGTGAAAGGATGTCTGAGCTTGGAAGGGTGAGTGAAACAAGAAAAATGAAGCTCAAGAATGCCATAGTGAGAAAAATTCTTGCCCGAAGTAGCTCTATGGAATAGAGAAAATGAGTTCTAGTTGCAGTATGAATACATGAATTTGGTGCTTGGAAAGTACAACACCAAGAAGATAAAAAACTTCAATAGCAAAGGTATGGAGATTTTTGAAGAATTTTAAATGTAGATGTATAATGCATTGAGGACAGTGCATAATTAAGGGGGAGGGGAATGTGATACCCCCACGTTAATCCCTAGTGTAATTGTAAATGTATATTTATAAGATGGTGAGCCAGGATATTATAGGCCAGAGTGCATATGTGATTATTAGGCCAGAGATCCTAGATATTAAAAGGCTAGTGAGCCTATTATTGTAAAATGTAATTACACTCAGATATTAATAAAAGTACAACATTGTTGCAGACCGACCCAACAAAAGAGTATGGGGGGCTAAACTCCACTAGAAAGGGAAAGGGGAGTTAAGAGTCTAAGGTTAAGGGGCTAAGCTAAGGGGAATTAAGCCCAATGGAATATTATATTCCTTAAAAAGTTTAAAGTATGGGATAATATATTATCTTAAGTTTCTAAAGAGAGGTAACAAATTACATAAAGGGGACAAGGTTTGTCCCTTAGGTGTTAAGTGTTACATATGGCACATTAATATATAATTTGAGGATATATTGTAATTTCCCATATTTTTCTATGATTCCTTCATCATTATTCCATGATTTTCATCCTTTGTACCTGAAAGTCATACTATGCAGTCGTACCTAGATTAGGAAAGCCTAGGAGGATTTTCTAGGTAGAGTTGGATTGAAGAAGCAGGTTGTCATGTCCATGGGTTGTTGAAGAAGTGGGTTGTCAGACCCGTGAGTTTTCTCTCCATGTGAGAGAATTATTGGGAGTCGATTCCCAAGGTGCCAAGCTACAGGTACAGGGCTTTGAGACTCCTTGTCCAGCATGTTGCTAAAGCCGTGGAAGGGAAGTGTGAAAGCCGAAGGACTATTAAGCAGAGAAGAGGCACACTTCCTGGGGTGGGGAATGCATGTGCGGGATGAGGGACTGTTGGTTATTTTCAAGAGTTGGCACTTGAGTCTGATTTTTGCTAATGTTTGAGAGACCTTAGCCTGGCTTAGGATTTCCTTTTCCCTGGTGGAGTTTTAGCCCTTGCACAAGGCTTACCCATTGTTGAGAGTTATAACCAATGTGGTCTATGACTGGGAGGAATGTGGAAGGCCTGCATGTAGTTGGTGTTTTATTTACCAGAGATAAGTGTCTCTATGTGTTGTTTAAATTAATATGTGAATGTTTATGTAATTTCTATTATGGTTTTTCCTATATACGTTGTTTATATATATATATATTATTCTTCATAATATTATTCATGTCCAAAGCATTATTTATTAAATTAAATTGGTATCATAGGTCAAAATTTTGATGTGGAATTGCCTAGTAGGGGTCTAGGGATGTTACAACCCACCTGTTCCGCTGGCTTAGAGAATAGTTACCATTTTGGCAGATGTTTAACAATTTTTTGGGCCCCAAACTTCTCAGGTTGTTTTGAGACCCTAAACGACATTTTTTGGGCTCAACAATGCCTAGCACGTGGCCAAAGGTAGATCCTAGGACGAATGGAATATTTAATCCTCGATTATACCTTTCCAACAGTATATTGAGCACCCCAACCAGAGATCATATGAAAAATTTACACCCTTGGGAAGTTGACGTATCAACTACCCGCATCAGGGCCCACAAACCTTTTGGTGTTTCATCTCCTGGGGTTATGGTTTTGGATGTTTATGGTTTTCTCATTTATGTTTTATGTTAAAAAGGTCTTTGGAGCCTCATTGTGCTCATATTCTTGTGAATGAGCATATTTGTCACATCTCTTCTCTGAGATAAGTTGCCACCATCCAAGCAAGTTTTTTTCATTCTACATTTTTACAATTTTAGTAGGTTCTCTTTATTAATAGCAGTCAAGTTTTACTGTATCTCTATGTGTTTATTTTCTATACATTTGCATTTAATTTTGTTCCATTTATAAATATGGATGTTCAGGTTCCTAAAATATACACAAACCCTTATTTCTCCACTCTTTTTCCTAACTGGGACCAAGTTTTCTACCCATTCTAAATATCTTGGGGGAATTATAATCTGAGCATCTAGTAATTTCCTCACCTTTTTCTCAATAGTAGGAAGAAAGAGAGGAAAAAATTACCTTGTATTCTTCCTGAAAGGATTAGTACTAGGTTTGAGGGGTATTATATGTTGTATGATGTTGGTATCATAATTCTTTAAGTCTTGATATCTCTAGAAAAAAACATCCATGTACTCTTTGAACTACTACAAGTATTTTTCCTTGTATTCAGTAGGGATTTCCTTGGAAAAAATTGTGTACTTGGGCTCCTTTCTGTCCTGATGTTGCATTATTTAATGTGGTCATGTTTGGGAAGGACTATTGGTCTCATAAGTACATCATTTCTATCAAAACATTTCTCCAATGGTACCGACACTACCGCATCATCTACCACTATGTCCATCATGATTCTCTTGAGAGACAACTGAGCCAAGGTAACTACCATACATTTAATCATCCCATCACACTTCACTTTTCTAGCATCAAAAGAATAAAGTTCGTGATATGGCATAGTTATCTCCAATCCCAATTTAGCCATGACTACTTCGGGCATATTGTTATGTGATTCTCTGGATTCAAGCATACAATTGTGTGGTATTTTGTCATGGATATTCAATGTTACATAGAAAGTGTTGATTAAGGTTAGTTGTCATTGATATCAACCATTAAAGAAATCCCCGCAGCACAAAGGTTTGGGTAATAGACCCAATATTGTTTGATGTAAATATGACTCATTATTGTCTTGTCATGGTTGATAAGAAGTAAAGATGGATGAACTCTAAAATGGTACCCTTATGGTGAAAGCCCTCACAGGAAGATGTTTTTCAGAGTAAGAGAACCCATGCTTAATTGTGGAATAATGAGATGAAGGACAATGAATTTTTCAGGTAAAATATCATATATGGATAGTGCTTATCATTCCATTTCCGGTGGTATGTGGAATGTCACATAACTCCTCACGGTTAGAGAGTTATGGCCATGAGAAGTTGGAGACCCCAGGTCTGGGTAATGGACCCAAGTTTGTTTGATGGATAATGGTATGAGTTATGATATATTTTTAGATAATACTATTCTATATGGATAGTACATGTCATTCCATTTCTATTGGTATGTGGAACGTCACATAACTCCTCACGATTTGAGAGTTATGGCCTTACAAAGTTGGAGGACCCTCATATGTCATCTAGAAGCCCCAAAAGGTCAAAGTAGTCAAAGTGGTTTTAGAGATTTTAAAAGGTAAATAATAAAGTGAAGTAATGAGTGTATTATAATTCAAAGTGAATACAAAATAAATTATTTCAATAATAAATTTAATGGAGAAATTAAAAGTGGTTTAACCCTAAATAAGGAAAGTGGGGCCAAGTGACCTAGAATATGTTTTTAAAGAAGCTACTTGGAGAGTATAAATAAGATGCAAGGCTCTCTCATTTTAATCGCACTTGAGAATATTAAATATCTATAGGTGTTTGAGGTAACCAAGGATATCTAAGCTGAAGTTCTGAGGGAAGGTGAAGAAAAGAAGGCCGAAATGAAAGGAAAGATAAATTATTTTGATGGTGCTTTCTAAGATATGTTATTTATAGGTCATCTCACCATTTTCTCTATAAAATTTTTTATATAATGATTCGGACCGTGAAATTTCTATTCCATTGAGAAAACATATCCAAGTATATGTGGTAAAAAATTCATCTTGTGTTGGAGTTACACTCCGTGGAAAATAGGGTTTGTGGCTAGTCCTGAAACTAGTCAAAAACAGGTGTTTCAGGTAAAAACATCATAACTTCTTCATAACAGATCCAAATTCCATGCAACCAATTTTTTTGGTTAGGGTAAATTCTATAGTATGATGTTTAACATTTTCATATCAATTCAACAAATATTACATGCGGAGCACGCTCTACAAGGTTGCTCTCTAGAATAATCCAGAATTCAGCAAGGTATGCCATTTTTGCTATAACTCCTTTTCTGAGAGGTTCCAAGTAGTGACACCTAGAAGAATTACATAACACACACTGAAGAACATTGTGTATCAGTTTCAGATCTTTAAACATTATAGGTACAAAGTTATGATTACTTCAAGTTATGGTTGTTGACTAATCCAAAACTAGGCATGTGAGACTAAAGAAAAGTTTGATGAAAATGATAGTCTCTTGTTGTTGAAGTTAAGGAAGGTTTGCAGGAATGTGATCATATACACTAGGTCTATTACAGATCTAAAAATTAGATTTGAATGATGAAATTGATGAGGGATTTTGGTTGAGGTAAATGTTGAGTACATGGTTGAGACAAGTAGTTGATGAGTTGGCACATACATGAGGTGTGTAGTTGATGATGTTGGTACATATTGATGAGTCATAGTTGATGAGTAGTTGACACATGATTGGTACATACTTGGTACATGGTTGGATGCACTTGTTTATGGTACAGGTTGATTACATGTTATTTGGTACAGGTTGGTGCATGGTTGATGCACTTGTTTATGGTACAGGTTGATGCATGGTTCAAATCTATTGGTACAAGTTTACAACGGTATATCTCATAGTGATAAGTTGACAGTGGTTCCATCATTCTACTTCTACTTCAGGGTGGCAGGACGGGGCAAGGACAGGTGGTTGTAGACACTTTCTGGTTGTAGCCGAAGAACATAGGGGGTTGTAGCCTCCTTCTGGTTGTAGCCAAAGAATTGGGGAGTTGGATCTTCTCTCAGGTTGTAGATTGAGAAACTAGGGCGTTGGATCCTCCTTCCAGTTGTAGCTGAAAAAAAAAGGAAGTTGGTGCTTCCAATGAATGTAATTCTTCAAGACATATAAGAAAAAACATTTTGTGGTTTTCTCCCGATTTGGGTTTCCACGTAAAACACTGGTGTACTGTGTATGTGTATGTTTGTTCATTTGTTCATTGCTTATTTACTCTGTTGTTATTGGATGATAATGCTTCATTGATATAACACTTGGATTATATGGTTAAAAAGGATTAAATTGCTCTATTACTTATTCACCCCCCCTCTTAGTAATCCAACAATTGGTATCAGAGCAGGCTCCTTCAGAAATCAGTTTAACCACTGAAAGGTAGATCATGGAGAGTACCAACTCATATAAAAATGGAATACCACAGTTTCATGGACAAAAGTATGCTTTTTGGAGCATAAGGATGAGGACATATATACAGGCACATGGATTTCAAGTTTGGCAATCAATTGTAGATGAATACACAGCACCAACAGTTCCACCAACAAATGACAAAGAAGTAAAACTCGGTGATCATAATTCCAAAGCGCCACAAATGCACTTTTGAATGGTCTTAGTGATACAGTATTCACCAAAGTTGCACATTGTTAATCTGCTAAAGATATTTGGGACAATCTTCAAAATATTTATGAAGGAGATACAAAAGTCAAAGCAACAAAGTTTCAGACTTACAAAGGTCAGTTCGAACAACTAAAAATGAAGGAAGATGAAGATATCACATCCTACTTCTTACGAGTCGATGAAACAGTGAATGCAATCATGGGATTGGGAGAAGAAATTGAAGAATATGTAATTGTTCAAAAGATACTAAGATCTCTTCCTATGAGATTCAACCCTAAGAAATCAGCCCTAAAAGAAAGATCGTATCTGGACTCAATAAGCATGGGCGAACTACATGGATTCTTCACAGCATATGAAATGAGAAATGAGCAGAAAAATACAGATGTAAAAGAAGTAGCCTTCAAGGCATCCAAAAGATCAAAGCAAAAGAAAAAGGAACAAGAAAAATATAGTAGCAACAGTGATGCCTCGGAAGATGATGAAGAAGTGGCCAACTTCGTCAAAAGACTGAATAAGGGAACCAATGGTAGGTATAGAGGTAAACTCCCTTTAATTTGTTTTAATTGTGATGGTATTGGTCACTTTGCTAACAAATGTCCTCATAAGAAAAAGAGAAACGATGAAGGTTATTCAAAAGGAAAACACACATATAAAGACAAAAGAACTACAAAGAAAGTTTTCAAGAAAAGCTTATACACCAAAGAAGACATCTCATCATCAGATGAAGATGAAGTCAGCGACAATGAGACAGGAAGAGTTCTATTCATGACAGTAAAAAACTCTAACAAAGAAGACTCCAAAGAAGAATATGAAGAAGCCGAAGAAGAATGTCAAGAAGTCGAAGAAGAAATTGAAGAGGCATAAGTTGACTATCCAGAAGAATTAATGTGTGCCATAGAAGTTATCAGAAGAGAAAAGAAAAAAAACAAGAAACTATAAGCACAACTAGACAAGAAAAAGGACACTCGAGAACTAGAACAAATGATCAAAAAATGGAAGGTTCAAATAGAAGAAGATAAAAGAATTGAAGAAGCACTCAAAGAACAACTAGAAGAAAAGGACAAGATCATTGGAAACTTGGAAGCAAAGGTTGTCACACTAAGAAATGATATTCAAAAGAAAAATATGCAGAATAGCTCAAAAGTTATGGATGACATTATTAGAAGTCAAAAATCTCATCTTGACAAGTCCAGACTTGGATACAATCAGATAGAAAAGGGATCAAGCTCCAAAACAATAGAGCAAGAAACAAATCCAAAGAGCTATGTAGAAACAATCAAACAGGATAGGAAGATATACAAGGAAGATTACAGGGACACTCCTCCTTCAAGAAGATTCAGATTTAAGAATCAACAACAGACAGATAGGCCTCAAGAAGAAGAAGGATTCATAAGAGAACCTCCTTTTAGAAGATCTTCAACTCCCAGGTATCAAACTATACTTTTTGGTTTATGTTATGCATGTAATAATTTTGGACATAAAGCTGTGATTTGCAGAGCTAACAACAGGAACAATAAAAACTTTGAGAGTTATACACAAAGGGATTATTCAAGGAGACCTAGTGACACACAAAGAAGAAGTTACAACAGGTTTGAATCTTTGAGCACTGAAGTGGAATGTTACAAATGTAACAATTTTGGACACATGGCCAAGAATTGCATAATGACAGTCCCTCCCAAAGAACCTCAACAGAATAACAACAATGATAGACAAGAACCTTGGAAAACGACATGGATAAGAAAGCAAGATCAGTATAACAATGAAGAATGCACAGTCTCTCTACAAGCTAAGCAGAATAAACATGGTTGGTGTGTTGACAATGGATGTTCAAAACACATGAAAAGTGATAAAGACTAATTTCTTACATTACAAAAAGAAAAAAATGGATCGGTCTCCTTCGGAAATGATAATTCATCCAAAATCATTGGAGAAGGCATAGTCTGAATTGGGAACAAGAATGAAAAGGCACAAAATGTTATACTGGTAGAAGATATGAAACGCAATCTTCTAAGTGTGAGTCAATTGTGTGACCAAGGTCATAAACTTACTTTTGATTTAGAAAAGTGTGAGATAAGAAAATAAGGTTCAGGGAAATTGGTCGGTACAGCTGCAAGAACTTCAAACAACATATGCATGTTAAGTGAAATTGGAAATGAAAAGTGTTGTCGAGGAAAGGAAGATAAAATTTGGTTATGGCATAGAAGAATGGGTCACATGCATTTTGACAACCTTTTCAAAGTCAGCAAAAGAGAAGCAGTCAGAGAAATTCCCAGATCACGAAACCAACCAACACTTTATGCAAGCATTGTCAACAAGGAAAGCAAACAAAGACCAAGTTCAAATCAAAGGAATATTCAAGAACAAGACCACTGGAAATTGTGCACACTGATCTAGTTGGACCAACTACAACAAAGGGATTAAGAGGTGAAAAATGCTTTATGTTATTAGTTGATGATTATACAAGAATGACTGCAGTTTGATTTCTCAAGAACAAGTTAAAAGCTTTTGAAAACTTCAAGATCTACAAGGAAATGGTTGAAAATGAGATGGATTCAAGAATCAAATGTTTGAGATCTGATAATGGAGGAGAGTTCATTTCAAAGGAATTTATGGACTACTGTAGCAGTCATGGAATAAAAAGACAATTCTCCATTGCTAGGACACCTCAACAGAATGGAGTCGTTGAAAGAAAGAACAAGCCAGTACAAGAAATGGCTCGAACAACGTTAATGGATTCCAAATTGACAGATATATTTTGGACACAGGAAGTGCATACAACAATTCCCATTCAAAACAGAGTAATGCTCATAAAAAACACTGATAAAACTCCCTACGAGCTATGGAAAGGAAGACCAACAAATGTGAAGCACTTCAGAATTTTTGGAAGCAAATACTACATCAAAAAAGAAGATGGCAGAATGGGAAAGTTTGACTCTCGTGTGGACAAAGGAATACTTGTTGGTTACTCAAGTACAAAAAAATCATACAAGTGTTACAATCTAAAATTGAACAAAGTTGTGGAAAACATCAACGTAACAATTGATGAAACAGGCAAACCAGAATCAAAGGAAGAAAAAAACAAATCAATGGAACAACTTTTCGAAGAAGAAGATGAAAAAGAAGTAGAAGAGGAAGATGAAGATGAAGAGAATCCGACAGAAGAAAACGAGCAATTTCAAAAAGTATCTCCAAAGACACCTAGCAAACGAGTACAGAAGAATCATCCTTCAGATCAGATTATTGGAAACAAAGATGCAGGAGTTGAGACTAGAAGAAAAATCCATTCACCAAAACAAACACACCTAGCACTCTTATCTACAATTGAACCAAACTGTTTTGAAGAAGCCAACAAGAATGAATTTTTGAATAAGGCCATGGATGAAGAATTGGATAAAATAGAGAAAAATGACACTTGGGAATTGGTTCCAAGACCAAAGAATAAGAATGTGATCAGCACAAAAGGGGTTTTCAGGAATAAATTGAATGAAGATGGACAGGTTACAAGGAACAAAGCTAGATTGGTATGTAAAGGATATGCACAGATTGAAGGAATCGACTTTGAAGAGACATTTTCCCCAGTTGCCAGAATGGAAGCAATCTGTTTACTTTTAGCTTATGCATGCTCCAAAAATTTTAAAGTATATCAGATAGATGTAAAATCAGATTTTCTGAATGGGGAACTTGAAGAAGAAGTCTACATTGAACAACCAGAAGGATTTTAGTTGTCAGAGAACATAGACTATGTATGTAAATTAAAGAAGGCCTTGTATGGTCTAAAACAGGCTCCAAGAGCATGGTACTCTAGACTAGATAAGTATCTGCAGCAGGCAGGGTTCAGAAAAGGAAGTGCAGACAACAACCTCTACATCAATGTAAGTCAAGGTAATATTTTATTAATTGAAGTTTATGTTGATGATATTATTTTTGGTAGTGATGATGACAGGTTAAGCTAGAAATTTGCAAAAGACATGCAGAATGAATTTGAAATGTCCTTACTTGGAGAATTATCCTTCTTTATGGGACTTTAGATACGTCAAAGCAAGTAAGGAATTTTTATTTCTCAAACCAAGTATATCAGAGAAATGCTAAAGGGGTTCGGAATGGAATATTGCAAACCAATTATCACTCCCATGCAAACCTATTGTAAGTTGAGCAAAATGATGATGATTCAAAGTCTACATATCAGAGGCAATATAGGTCAATGATTGGAAGCCTACTATATGTGAAAACATCCAGACCATATGTAATGCAAGCAATTGGACAGGTGGCATGATCTCAAGAAGCACCAAAGGAATCACATGTATTAGCAGTAAAGAGTATTTTCAGATATCTCAAAGGAACATAAAAGTTTGGATTATTGTATCCAAAAGGAAAGGATCTATCACTTATTGCCTACACAGATGCAGATTGGGAAGGTTGTATTGATGACCGACGAAGCACCAATGGAGCAACGTTCTACTTAGGTGAGTGTTTGGTATCATATCTAAGTAAGAAACAATCATCAGTATCTCTATCTACAGCCGAGGCAGAGTATATTGTAACAACAACATGTTATACACAGGTTATTTGGATGAAACAAACTTTGACAGATATACAAGTTGAGTATGATGAGACCATTCCAATATATTGTGATAATACAAGTGCCATCGCTATCTCAAAAAACCTGGTGATGCACTCCAAGACGAATCACATTCCAATCAAGTATCACTTTCTATGGGAACAGGTTGTAGAAAAGAACATCAAAGTTGAGTATGTGGACACAAAAGAACAAGTGGCAGACATCTTTACAAAACCACTTCCACAGGAAGCCTTTGAATATCTTCGCCAAAGACTTGGAGTTATTTCTACTCCAAAATGAATGTTTTTTGAATGCTTATATTATATGGCTTAGATTGTACATGAGGAAGCACCATAAGAGGACAGTTCAGTCAAGGGAACAACCACGGATGGAAAGATACCTTTGCCATTGATGACAAAGGGGGGTAGATTTATCAGATGCAGAGGACAGAGGTAAATTTATCAGATACAGAGGACAGAGGCATGGTTCCAGGGGGAGCATGAGTGATATGATTTCAATATTGCATCAGAGTGTTTCCATCAATTCCAAAGGGGGAGATTGTGGATTAAGGTTAGTTGGCATTGATGTCAACCCTTGAAGAAAGACCTGCAACACTAAGGTTTGGGTAATGGACCCAATATTTTTTGATGTAAATGTGACTCATTATTGTATTTTCATGGTTGATAAGAAGTAAGTATGGATGAACTCCAAAGTGGTTCCCTTATGGTGAAATCCCTCATGGGAAGACACTTTTCGGAGTAAGAGAAACCATGCTTAATTGCATAATAATGAGATGAAGGACAATAAATTTGTCAGGTAAACTATCCTAGATGGATATTTCTTATCATTCCATTTTTGGTGGTATGTGGAACATCACATAACTCCTAACAGTTAGAGAGTTATGGCCATGAGAAGTTGGAGGCCCCAGGTTTGTCTAATGGACCCAAGTTTGTTTGATGGATAATGGTATGAGTTATGATATATTTTCAGATAATAATATTATATATGGATAGTACATGTCATTCCATTTTTGGTGGTATGTGGAACGTCACATAATGCTTCACGGTTTGAGAGTTATGGCCTTACAAAGTTGGAGGACCCTCATATGTCATCTAGAAGCCCCAAAAGGTCAAAGTAGTCAAAGTGGTTTAAGAGATTTTAAAAGGTAAATAATAAAGTGAAGTAAAGAGTGTATTATAATTCAAAGTGAATGCAAAATAAATTATTTCAATAATAAATTTAATGGACAAATTAAAAGTGGGTTAACCCTAAAATAAGGAAAGTGGGGCCAAGTGACCTAGAAGATGTTTTTAAGGAAGCTACTTGGAGAGTATAAATAAGAGGAAAGGCTATATCATTTTAATCACACTTGAGCATATTGAATATTTATAGGTTTCTAAGGTAACCAAGGATATATAAGCCGAAATTCTGAGGGAAGGTGAATAAAAGAAGGCCGAAATGCAAGGAAGGATAAATTATTTTGATGGTGCTTTCTAAGGTATGTTATTTACAGGTCATCTCACCATTTTCACTATAATTTTTTTTTTTATAATGATTTAGACCGTGAAATTGATATTCCATTGAGAAAACATATCCAAGTATTTGTGGTAAGACATTCCTCTTGTGGGTCATTATATTTTTGGAGTTACACTCCGTGGAAAATAGGGTTTGTGGTTAGTCCTGAAACTAGTCAAAAACAGGTGTTTCGGGTAAAAATGTCATAACTTCTTCATAACAGATCCAAATTTTGTGAAACAAAATGTGTTGGTTAGGGTAAAGTCTGTAGTATGTTTTGTAATAGTTTTAGATCCATTCAACAAATATTCCGTGTGGGGCATGCTCTACAAGGTCACTCTCTAGAATAATCCAAAATTCAATAAGGTATGTCATTTTTGCTATAACTCCTTTTCTGAGAGGTTCCAAGTAGTGAAACCTAGAGGAATTGCATAAAAAAAACTGAAGAACGTTGTGTATCAATTTCATATATTTATACATTATAGGTGCAAAGTTATGATTACTTCAAGTTAGGGTTGTTGACTAATCCAAAACTATGCATGTGAGACTAAAGAAAAGTTTGATGAAAATGCTAGTCTCTTGTTGTTGAAGTTAAGGAAGGTTTGCAGGAATATGATCATATACACCAGGTCTATTACAAAGCTACAAATCAGATTTTGATGATGAAATTGATGAGGGCTTTTGGTTGAGGTACATGTTGAGTACATGGTTGAGACAAGTAGTTGATGAGTTGGCACATACATGAGGTGTATAGTTGATGATGTTGGTACATATTGATGAGTAGTTGACACATGATTGGTGCATACTTGGTACATGGTTAGATGCACTTGTTTATGGTACAAGTTGATTACAGGTTATTTGGTACAGGTTGGTGCATGGTTGATGCACTTGTTTATGGTACAAGTTGATTACAGGTTGAGGTACAGGTTGATGCATGGTTCAGATTTATTGGTACAGGTTTACAATGGTATATATCACAGTGACAGGATGATAGCGGTTCCATTATTCTACTTCTACTTCAGGGTGGCAGGACGGGGAAAGGATGGGTGGTTGTAGCCACCTTCCGGTTGTAGCTGGAGAACATAGGGGGTTGTAGCCTACTTCTGGTTGTAGCTAGAGAATTGGGGAGTTGGAGATTCCCTTAGGTTGTAGCCTGAGAAACTAGGGGGTTGGAGCCTCCTTCTAGTTGCAGCTAGAAAACAAAAGAAGTCGGTGCTTCTAATGAATGTAATTCTTCAAGACATATAAGAAAAAATATTCTGTGGTTTTCTCCCGATTTGGGTTTCCACGTAAAACACTGGTGTACTGTGTATGTGTATGTTTGTTCATTTGTTCATTGCTTATTTACTCTGCAATTATTGGATGATAATGCTTCATTGATATAACACTTGGATTATATGGTTAAAAAGGATTAAATTTCTCTATTGTTGATTCACCCCCCCTCTCAGTAATCCAACAGAAAGGAGTAACAACCTTTTCCTTGTCATCTATATGAAGGCCAAAAAATATAGTGGGAGATTCATCTTTCACATTTAAGGTGTCATGAGTGCGTGTTTATCCTTTTCCTTGTATTCCTTTCTCAATCTACTTATGATATGAAGGATTCTTAGCCAATTCTATCAATGGTCTAGGGATCTTGATTTTAGACAATTCTTTTTCAATGTTAAAAGGTGAAAATGATTCCTCAAATTATTTAATCTCCTTTTTCTATTTTTGAAGGTTCCTTAACCTCATTAGCCTTGGGAATATTAGTTAGTTCTTTGGGTTTATCATTGAAAAGACTTGTTCTAGACTTCTTAGGCTAAGGCCGACTATCTTGAATAGTTTCCTTCTATCTAGGTCTAAGATCGTACTTCTTATGCATATCATCATGTATATTGCATCAAAAAACATCTTGTATTGAGAATATAATAAAGCTTCTTTGATTGATTCACTTTTAAGGATCTGTTTCCTTCTATTTAAGGAATATTCATAGTCATCTTCTGTTAGATGCATGGCATTATTTCCCCCCTATAACAGGTGTATTTACTCTGAATTTGCAACATATTCTTCCTCTATTACTTCTTATTCAAGGTTGTTTTCATTGTTGTTTCTTACAGGGGTTTGGATGGGTTATTATTCATTCCTTCTTTCCCTTCTAAGCAATTGAGGATTAAAAATCCTTTAGAATTAATTAGGTTTCCTCACCCCTCCTTCTTGAGGATCTTTGTTTGCATTGTTGTTTTCCATATCAAATCTAGGCATCTTATTTGTCAAATTTCTAATTTTCATGGACATTTCATCCATCCTAGATTCATGGGAATATTTGGATGGATCAGATGGACCACAGTCCTGTCTAGCCTTCTTTATTTCTACTTGATATTTCTTTTGTTTCATTTTACTTGATGCAATCATGTTTCCTTTGATATTTATTGTATCATCCTAAATAATAAGAAAAGTTGGGGCTCTTCTTTCCCTCAACACCATGGAAACATCAACGTCAAAATCCCCAACACATGTGACTTTAGCTACTAGATGTGAAGGATTTATGTCTCTAGGGATATTGTTGTAAAAATTGTTAAATATTTTGTTAAAATCAACAACAAGATTGTTAGCTCTCTTCTAGAAAGAACCAAATTTAGTTAGGTAATATAGAATGTCTCTTTTTTCTCCACATTATCTCATAAATGCAAACTCAAGAGTCTACAAACTCTCAATTGATGCTACAGGAAGTTGTCTAAACCAATTCTTGATGTTTGCTTGTAAAGTTTGGAAAAATGGTCTCATTAAGACATTGTTGTGCTCCACAAACAAATTGGTTGTGAAATATTGAAATGATATTATGTGTTATTCAATGGAATGGGCTTGTTCTCCATCATATTTGGTCAAGAGCTCCAAGTAATTTTCTGGGAGACCATGAACATTCACATCCATATTTAATGGGCCAAATATAGCAGTGACCCAAGGATTTAAAGGTGGCAGGGGTGGCTGATTTCCCCTGACTCTTCAACTAAGTTAGCCATAAACTTTTACAGAATGATATTATTGGCTTCAAAATACAAAGGGTTAATAGGGTTTTTCAAGAAAGGTCTAAGGGAAGAACTCACTTCTTGATAGGATTCTAAAGGAGAACCCTACATATCTATTAAAGGTTCTGATGGAAGATTTGAAGCATAATGTGCATCTAAAGGAATATCAACTAGATCTACAAATTCAGAACTTCTATGAACAATAGAAGGATATGTTTCTGAATTAGGGTTACATGAAGGGGAAGAGATCTGATGTTATCTAACAGTTCTCTAGGTGACAAGATTTTATGGATATGAGTATACTGGATTATGCTCAATAATGGGGTTTTTCTTGTGTATCTTTTCTTGGATGCCAAATTTTCCTTTTATGGAGTCACTAGGTGAAATGCTAACAACCATATGTCTGATACTTGTTCACCTTCAAGAATCAAATCTACCGATGTATTAACCTAGGGAAATATGTCTTCACATTTCATTCACCGGAAATGGTGCCATTTTGGATGTTATCCCTCGATATTTTCCAAGCTATCAATGGAATGATGTTGAGGCACCCTAGGGGATAAGACTTAGGGTGAGCCTTAAATCCATTCTTGTAGTAAGTAAAATTATGCAAAAACTGGGTAAGTTTTTCTCTCTCTCTTATAAAACTCTCATCCCTCAAATAGTCCCAGTGCAGATATTAAAAACCATCATCTCCATAAGGATTTTTTCCATGATTGTTTCAAACAATTTATTTTTAAGAGGAGGGGAATGGTAAATTAGGAGAAATACAGTATAAGATTATAAGACATTGTAGAGAATGAATATGGTATATTATGGAAAAATAATAATGTGCTAAGGAATTAAGAATTCATCATTTCTAACACATATAATAGATCGTTAAAACATGCATAAAACAATTAAACATATTCAAACATCCAAATCTATGGAGGTTCCCTCTGCATATCATTAAATATATGAAGAAATGAAAAGAAGTGGTCATTGTTAAGAAGAAATCACATCAATATCATAATCATACAACACACATTAACATTGAACATGTCATACAACTTGATGTTTAAGCTTTTGTTAACGAAGATCTGATACAAGAAGCCAAAAATGAGAGAGGTGGATTTTACTAGAGAACATTCACAAAAAGAGGAATGAAAGACTAAAACATAACACAGGGATGCATCTCACAAAGCATGTTGCATTTATTATCTATCTGTTTCTAGGGATTGTGATCTAACAACGTTGGTTATAATAAACTCTTAAATTCCCCAAAGTCCCGACCCTAAAAATGAGTTCTTCATATTTCTTTATAGATGACTTCGTTCATGAAAAAGTCATTCATTTAGACCAATACTATTTCTTAAAAATGGATAGATCTTGTCAATTTTTAATACTACCTCTCGTTTTCCAACTTATTTTACCTGATTTTTACTAGGTAAAAATAACATTTTACCACCAAAGTAAACCTACTAATGGTTTTTGTTGCTGTGTTCTCTTTGTCCAATTGATCTTATGTCTAGATTATTATGGGTGACTCAATCATACCGTTGGTTGTTGCGTTAGACGTGTTCAACCCTTTAATAGTTGAGGTCCATGGCTAGCTAGAAGGGATCTATATTTTCCCTCTCATCCACCACCACTCTTTAATGTAGATTTCCATTGATCGACTCCTCAAATATTCTACCTCAAGCTTTTGTGTCAAGCTAGTCAATTGTTACAACTGTATCTTAGGGTAGATTCCCAAATTTCCCTCTACTCTGAAATATGAGATAATGATACCAGTTATGAAAATTATTTCCTTCATGAACTACAGAACACACTCACCAAACTTCTATATCCATGATTGTTGATATCTCTCTCTTGAGGGGAGAGACTATGCAGGTGGGCCATCTTCCATGACACCTAGAATCTGAGTAACTTACTTTTATAAGATAAATTACTCGCAAATTGGTCTATTTTGATCCTTTTGATTTCTCTTATGAGAGACCGACACATATTTGTGGATATAGATAATGGGGCAAAGTGATTCTCTACACCCAATGTGATACTTGAATATTTGAGACTCACGTGGGTGTGCATGTATGGGAAATTATTATTTTTCTTTATCAATTGTAGGTAACCGTATGATGATTGGTTAAAGGACCCAGATGCGAGGCTAAATGTCTCATTATATGTTGTATTATCTCTTATTTATTTGGCATGGCATCGTTATATCCTTCACTTGTTTGAAATATCTCTCCTGTGTGCATTTTTATGAACGTGTGACATCCTCCCAGTGGTTGAGTTTCTTTGAAAGTTTGGGAGGATGCACAAACATTTTGAGTGATGTCATGCTGACAACATCATGATCCCATGGACACATGGAAGCTTCATATTGGTCCATGTTATTGCTTATGTGTCTTTGAGCTCAACTTACGTGTGATTGATTTTAATATGGTGATTATAATCCTCAATGGTCCCCCCTCTATACAAGTGGCAATTTCAAACTAGCTCTAACGAGTGACATGTTGGCACACTATGTTGTCATTGAACTTCCCACGTGTCCCAGGTGGAATTTTGTGCTAGCCCTAGATGCAGCTAAATGGGTGGACATGTGTGTTCTAAGTGGGTCAATAGGAAGTTATAAAAATTCAAGATACCATTGTCACGACCAAAGAGGAGTGGTTTATCCCTCCATGCTCATGTCAGGTGAAACCACTCAATTCTCAACATGTGGCTTTTAAAATTGTCATCTCATCCCTTATGTTTGTTATCTCTTGTGAACTTTCATGATGTGACGTCAACTACCCACCATAGATTAGGCTCGCTTGCAACCATTGGATGATTAGGCTTGCATCTCCACTAGGGCTTGATTCTTAGGCTTTGATTCCATGATATAATTTTTTAATGAAAGGGATTAATCCTTTTAAGGGCACAACTATTGTTGTTGATATTTGGAACAACAAGTCTATGGTTGGGTGGAAGGTTTGTCCCAAGCGTATTATTGCACAACTATTTTAAATGATAAGTTTTTAATCTTGTTTCTATGTTGGGGAACATTATATATTGATATAAGAGATTGTGGTTCAAACATTGGACGCGTATGGGCCAAGACCCAACATGAATTGGGTAAAATTCAATGCTACATATTTTTTTCTATGATGGATTTGTGGAAAATTTAGGAAACTGAAGTGAAATCGATAGATTTATGATAAAACTTGAAGTTTTGTTCCCTCAAAACCATCAAATAGATGAACAATGGAATCGATCTACAAGTAGTGGGGTTGAAAAATTGATTGGCAAGTAGAATTCATGTTTTCATGGTGACTGTGAAGTGAGAAGATTGGTGGCGATGATTCATTTTCGCAATTGGTGAAATTAGAGAATTGACAGTCTGGATTCATCTTCGGTGGTTTGGAAATTGAAGAAAATCAATGGTCTAGATTCATTTTCAAGAGTTTGGGAAGTGAAGTAGATCGAAGGTCTGTATTCATTTTCGAGTGTTTGGAAAGTGAAGAAGATCAACATTTTGGATTCATTTTCAGTGGTTTGGAAAGTGAAGCAAATCGATGGCTAGGACTCATCTTTTGATATTGGAAAAATTTAAAGGATCGACAATCAAGATCATTTTGACTAGAAAATCAATGGCCTAGATTCATCCCAATTTTAGTTGAAAATTTGCTAAGTATCAGAATTCAATTTTTTTTTGGGTAAAAATTGGTTTTCCAAGAGAAATCGTCAATGGTTGATGGTTGGATCAGTGAGATTGGCAAAGAATTTCAAGTTGGAAAAGAGAAAATAGGTTGATGGTCAGTGGTCAGATTGGTTGAATTGGTAAAGGATTTCACTTGTCCCAAAGAAAATAACCAATGGTTGGTGGTAGTGTTGGAGAAATTGGTGAGGTGTTTTGTTCATCCAAGAGAAGTTGTCTATCGCCAATCAAGAAAAGAGGATTATGATTTTTCACACCAATTAAGAATCCTGGTGTCATCGAGTCAGGGGAATTGGTGAAGTGTTTTTGTATGCCAACAGGAAGGGTTGATGGTCGATGGTCGAGTTGGTCGATTTCACGTTGAATTGAAAAATTGCTTGTCAAAGGAAATCGTTGATGGCCAATGGTCAGTTTAGTGAAATTGACAAGGTGTTTTGTTCATCTAAAGGAAATTGTCAATCATCAATGGAGCTCATATCAACGATCCAAATTGGTTCGACTTGGGCAATCAATGGTGGAGATTCATATGTGGGCATGGGAAAGCTTAGTGGATCCGTGACTGCAATTAATCCTAATTTTGAGATTGATGGATTCAATTAAAACACTGTTATAATAGTAAAATAGTCAATTTCCTACGAAATTTTAATATTTTTTAAGGTCATCAACTTGCAAGGGAATTTGAGGCCCTAAATAGTGTTTTCAGGTAGTAAAAAACATGAGAAATTTGTGTATCCATGGCACACATAAACTTTGTAGTTTAATGAAACTTCTCATTGAGATCTTTCTAACTATATATCCTAGACACAAAATAGAGCTCGTATGAGAAAGTTACAGTTGAAAAAATACAAGGTATATTTTCAATACTAGTTTGCTTCCTGAGGACATAACATCTTTCTCCGAAGCTAGGGAAAGATCATGAACCATAGAAGATAGAAATGGTTCTATAATTAGGATATGCATGTATGAAAAGCTACAGGAAGAGACAAAAGACATTTGTAGCATACAGGGTTAAAAATGGGGAAAATAGTCTAAACTTCCTTGAACCATAACTTTCAACTCGAAGCTTGGATTTTATAAAATGAATAGTCATTAGAAATTTATTAAGGAGGAGAAGCCAAATATCCACCCAGAATTTTTAATTGTGAATTATATTTATTCTTAGAGAATAATAAAGCAATTTTGCTATAGTGAAAATAGAGCAATGAGTGGAAATTGTAGCTTGTGAATGTTATAAATTTTTTCTTAGAACTCATGATCCAGAATTGGATCTCAGGACCAAAATGGGTCCAGGAAGGCCTAAAAATCAAAGTTCTCAGAATGGCTTCAAAACGAGCATGTGCGTAGGCCTTGTCGATATGAATCCAATGCAACTTGAACGGGCTCAAACAGATGTCGTATGACCAAGATATCACGATATGTTCGTTTCATCAAACATGCAAAAAAAGATGTTGACTGTACAGTTCGTATAGTGTTGATGTGGCAGCTGACTGTACAAGTCATACGATCGTATAGTTGATGTGGCAGGGTACATTGGCATTGATGTGGGTAGGTACAGGTGGATCAGTGAAAGTGTGACAAGTGGCACCACTGTAAGGGTGACACGTGCACAGGCTAATGTGGCAAGGTACAGTGGTAGGTACAGCGTGATGACGTGGAAAGTGTGTTGACTGAGAAGTGTTTGTAGATGTGGTCAAATGGTATCTTGACACGTGGTTGGTTTGTGGATGAATGTGAAGGTGCCACGTGGCCCAGTCCTAGGCTGCCACGTGGAAACCCTTTATTGGTTATTGGTTGGAAAAAATTTGTTGAGGGTCCGTGCGGGTCAAACCCATGACCTCTATGGGAGGCCAAGACTTCACATAGGTTGGGATACCAGACCACCTACCTAGTGGTGCTTAATCATATAGCACAAAACATTTATTTATGTTGATATATGTTGTATAGTCAGTGGAGTAAGGGTTGGGGCCTAGCCCCAGCCTCGATGAAATTTCCATGCGAACCTACCAAATGTATATTCACACGTGGAGTGTGGCAAGAGCCTCTAGTTTCTGACACCTTTCTACCATATGACCTGACATATATATCGATAGCGCAGACAGTTAGGGGTTAGTCCCAGTCGGTCAGGCTAGCTCGTCGACCATGGGGCATAACCAATGAATAAACGTTGGGGGGCTATCCAAGATTAGAGCATGTGTAAGCATAACGCTTAGCCACATACGCCATAGCACAGGACCAAGAGCATACATCCAAGGGGCCAATGCACCAGCAACCTAGCCCTTGGACACTTGGATGCGCTCAGGTGACTAGGAGCCCTAAAAAATGGGGTTGCGCCCTGATTAATTGCAAAAGTTTGTTTATTACTTTATAACAAATATTTTTTAATGATTTTCTTAGCAATTTGAGGGGATTTTGGTCACTTTTGGAGGATCTTGGGCCCTTTTTGAGGCCAGATATTGGGGAGAAGTTGGGAGGTTGTTACCAACTTTAGGCCTATATAAACTAGAGATCTTGAAGCCAAGGAGGGGGTTCATAATAGGTACATGCTAAATATTTTCCAAGCCAAATCTATTTTTATGCAAGGAAGCCATTGAGGAGAGCACCTTTGGGGCCATTTCTGGGAGCTCCGTTCATGTTATTTCAGTGCCGTCAGTTTTTTGGGGTTCTAGAGATCTGGTAGAATAAGACTAGATCAGTTTGTAATCCATTCGGCACTGTTATGATGTACTTTTAAATCTTTGAACATAAATAAGAAAGCCTCACCCACTGAGACAAAGGCCCGGATACGTAAGCGAAATTGTTGAACTCCGTTATCAACTTCTCTTGTTATGGTTTGTTGTTCTTCATGCTTATGTTCAGATCTGAATATTGCTTAATGGATTGTATTTTTCCTCTTTCATTAGTTTCCTAAATGGTAAAATAACTCATGCATAATAACTCAACCATTGTTGATTAAAAGATCTTTTCGGATCAAGTGGTATCAGAGCTAGTTGACATTTGGTTTTTTAGTTTACATGATTACCAGGGAAAATATAAGTCATGGTGAAGGTGATCTTATTGAAGAGAATCCATTGATTGGATTGAGAAAGATAACTTCTCATAGTGAGAAGATGGCATCAGAAGAGGGAATTTCTCATGATGAGAAAGAGTTTCGAAAAACTTTCTTTGCCATGTTGAAGATGATGAAGGTTTTGTATGATGATTACTTGGAACGGAAGAGACCGAATCTAGGTGAATATTAAAAGGTCAAAAATGAAGAAGGAGAGGATCCTCCTCAAATCCCTCCTTCACCTCCTTCTTCTCCATCATCATCTTCTTCTTATTCAAGTGCAAGTTCTAAATCCACTGCAAGAAAACATGTCCATATACATAAGAAATAAATGCATTTACTTAAGCTTGATGTAAAATTTGAATTACCCATGTATGACAGCAAAGTCAATGCAGAGAGACTTGATAATTGGGTCAGACAGATGGAGGTTTATTGCAGTGTGCAACAAATCAAGGATGAGGAAATTCAAATCAAGTTGGCATTGCTTAGACTTGCAAGCACAACACTCATCTGGTGGCAAAGCAAGTTGCAAAATGGCATGCAACAAGTGGGTAATGTATTTCCATCATGGAAAGTTTTTGTTTCTGCACTTAGAAAGAAATTCTATCCTTTGGGTTATAAAGAGAAAGCTTTAATTGAATGGCAAGCTCTTAAACTAAGAAAAGGACAAACAGTGCAAGAATACACAGATGGATTTAATAAAATGGCATTGATGTTAGATATTCCTTTACATACCCAAGGAACTCTTATAAAGTATATAGGAGGTTTACCTACACATATTCGTAGCACTGTATTTATGTTTGGACCTACTAATCTTGATGAGGTCTATGTTCAAACGACATACATTGAAGCAGGGAAAACAAGGGTTGGTGTATCAAGGGAATCATCTTCAAGGAAAGAGGACAAAAGGAATTGGAATGGAAAAAAGGAAAATTCAGTGGCAAGAAAGGAAGAGAAACCCTCTTGCAAGCATTGCAAGAAAGAGGGGCATGATGAGGACCATTGCTGGCAATTGCATACTGAAAAGAGACCAAAGTGGTTCAAAGAAAGAAAAGGGAGGTAAACAGTTGTAGCAACAACACAACCAATGGACTTGGGATCGGATTCAGATGATGAATATAAAGTCTCATTGTTTGGCTTGACAGGTAAAATTGGTGATGGAATTGATTCTAGAAGTAAATTGTTTCACATAAGGGTCATAATGAGGCATACTAAGGTCGACACATTGATATATAGTAGATCTCAATCTAACTTGATTTCAGAAGAATTTGTTAAACAATTGGGATTAAACAATCAAATACATCATAAGACTTACACACTTAAATGGATAAGCAACAATCATCAATTGCACATAACAAAGCAATGCACATTAAAGTTTGCAATTTCATATAAGTTTGTGGACGAGGTAACATGTGATGTGGTGCCACTCAATGAATCTGGAATGGTATTAGGCAGTCCTTACTTGTATGATCGCAAAGCAATCTTCTACAGGGAACACAATCAATATCATTTAATCAAAGAAGGAAAAGAATATGTGGTCCATGCTTATCATTTAAAGAAAAATAAATCTCTTCAAACAATGGAACAATTAAGAAAGGAAGATCATGCAAGAAACACACCTATAATTGTTTCAAATCAAGTAATCAATCTTAAGCAAGAACGAGAGATGATTGTGGAGTGGAAGATCAAACACACTTTGCTTCAAGATAAGCTAATGTCGTGCAAGTATTACAAACATATTAGCTCATTTTCAGTCATATTTCTGATGTTATCATTAGTGATGTTTTCAACATGGATGATAGTGGCTTCAGTAAGATGTGACAAAGTAAAAATGGCTAACAATATGTTGTCAGTTATCATGATTGTTTTATAGTTGATCTTGACAAGACAGGTGCACAATATAGAGTTTAAAGACAGAGAACAATTTAGGTGGCCTATCCCACACTTGATGACTGGTCAATAACCTTTTGGAGGACCAAAAGGTCTTTAGTGGGGAGGTGTGATCCAGAATTGGATCTCGGGACCAAAAATGGGTCCAGGAAGGCCTAAACATCAAAGTTCTCAGAATGGCTTAAAAATGGACGTGTGTATAGGCTGCGTTGATACAAACCCAACACAACTTAAACACACTTAAACAGACGTTGTATGACCAATATATCGCGATCTATTTGTTTCGTCAAACAGGTAAAAAAATATGTTGAATGTACAGTCTGTACAGTGATGGCGTGGTAGCTCACTATGAAATTCGTACGGTCGTACAAATAATGTGGAAGGGTACATTGGTGCTGATGTGGGTAGGTACAAGTGTACCAATCAGAGTGTGACACGTGGCAAGTGTGTTGACTGGGCAGTGTTTGTTGACGTGGTCGAATGGTATCTTAACACATGGCTAGTTTGTGGATGAATGTGAAGGTGCCAAGTGGCCCAGTCCTATGTTTCCATGTGGCACCCATTTATTGGTTATTGGTTGGAAAAATTTTGTTGAGGGTCCAAGGGGGTCAAACCCATGACCTCTATGGGTGGCCAAGACTTCACGTAGGCCGGGCTACCAACTCGCCTACCTAGTGGTGCTTAACCATATAGCGCAAAATACTTATTTATGTTGATATATTTTGTATAGTCGACGGAGTAAGGGATGGGGCCTAGCCCCAGCCCCGATGCAATTTCCATGTGACCCTGCCAAATGTATATTCAGGCGAGGAGTGTGCCAGTAGCCCCCGATTTTCGGCACATTTCCACCATATGACCTGACATATATATCAATAGCGTGGACAGTTAGGGGTTATCCCCAGTTGGTCGGGCTAGCCCGCTGACTCGAGGGCGTAACCAATGGCTAAACGTCAGGGGGCTATCTAGGATTAGAGTTCATGGAATCATAATGCTTAGCCACATGCGCCATAACACAGGACCAGGAGCACAAATCCAGGGGGCCAACACACCAATAGCCTAGCCCTTGGACACTTGGATGCGCGCAGGTGACCAGGAGCCCTAAACAAGGGGGTTACGCCCTGATTAACTAAAAAAGTGTGTTTATTACTTTATAATAAATATTTTTTAATGATTTTCTCAGCAATTTGAGGGGATTTTGGTTATTTTTGGAGGATCTTGGGCCCTTTTTTAAGCCAGATCTTGGGGAGAAGTTGGGAGGTTGTTAACAAATTTATACCTATATAAACCAGAGGTTCTTGAATCCAAGGAGGGGGTTCATAACATGTACATGCTGAATATTTACCAAGCCAAAGCCATTTTTATGCAGGGAAGCCATTGAGGCGAGCACCTTTGCGGGCCATTTCTGGGAGCTCCGTTCATCCGATTTCAGTGTTGTCAGTTTTGTTGGGTTCTAGAGATCTGGTAGAACAAGACCATATCAGTTTGTAATCCTTTCAACACTATTATGATGTACGTTTAAAGCTTTGAACAGAAATAAGAAAGCCTCACCCACTGAGATAAAGGCCTAGAGACGTAGGTGAGATTGTCAAACTCCGTTATCAACTTCTCTTGTTATGGTTTGTTGTTCTTCATGTTGATGTTCAGATCTAAATATTTCTTAATGGCTGCTATGTTTCCTCTTTCCTTCTTCCTCTTTCATTAGTTTCCTAAATGGTAAAATAACTCATGCATAATAACTCAACCATTGTCATTTAAAAGATATTTTCAGATCAACTCAGAATGAGGCATGCATACAGTTTTTGGAGAGTTGGTTTAGAGAGGAACGTGTCTATGGAATCACATTTTGACTTAGTGCATTTTGTTCTTTGTAAATTGAGATGAATGATAACATGTATTCTAATTAATGAAATTTTTTATAGTATTCATGTGCTAACAATAATTATTACATGCACATTTCTTGCAAAATTAGTGGTAGAGGAAAACAACTTTGGTTCTTATATTAGGACTGGAATTATGGAATATGACTAGAAATATTACAACCATGAAGAGGATTTCATAGGTATACATATCATCATGGGAAATGTTGAGACAAAGTCTAATGGAAGAGGAGGAAAGGAGGATCATGTAACTATGAGAATCTTGCAAAGAGAATTATGGCATATCATTAAAAATGAGCCCATTTGAAGCATTGTATGACATGAAGTGTAACACACTAGTGAGCTGGGATAACCCAATAGATAGAGCGGTTATCGAGCAAGATTTGTTGAAGGAAATGGAAAAGTAGATGACAAAAATCAAGAAGAATTTAAAGGCTTCCCAAGATAGGAATAAATTTTATGCAGACAAGAACAAAGTTTTCAGATATTTTAAAGTGTGTGAACATGTATTTTTCAAAGTGAAAGAGAATAGAAGTTCACTAAGATTAGGAAGTTTACCAAAGTTGGCAGCAAGATATTATGGTCCTTTTTAAATCTTAGAGAAGATAGGGTTAGTTGCATATATGATAGCATTGGTTTCATCCATGACAATGCATAATGCATTTCAAGTCTCATTATTAAAGAAATATGTGCCTGACCCTAACCACATAATTGATTAGATTTTGATCCAGGTGGAACACAAAGGGGATTTCCATGTGGAACTAGTACAAATCCTTGACCATAAATTCAAATTTCCCATGAAAAATTCCATATGGATAGTAAAGATTCAATGGACCTGCCACATTCTTAAATACGCTACATAGGATCATGAAGAAACTATGCAAGAGGAATACCCACAAATGTTAATAACTTTTGAAGAAAAAGGAATATAAGAATGCAAGACTCCATTTTGAGTAGCTAGAGTTCTTGAACCGCATCTCTGAGTCCTATCCAACCTATGTTGGGGGCCCTGATAAAAGAATGGTGTATCCCAATGGACTGAGAACATTGAAGGAGGTACATTCCTCAAGTCAATGGGTTGAGAGGAATAAGACATTATCATTGGAACTGTTGTTGGAGATGTAATTGTAGAATTTTTATTTTTTAAGTCTTATGATGTAAATTTGTACATGTGTATTGAGATAGTGTTGTTCATTGAGGAACGTGAACAATTGTAGGGGAGGGGGGATGTAACATCCCCTCTATAATCCCCAATTTAATTAATTATTAATGTAGATATAATGTATGGTTGTGACCTAGCAATGTATATGTGAATTGTGTTTCTAAATTTTAATAAATAAAATGTGATTCCAACTACTAGGGGACATGGAAAGAGCTTGGCGGGGATGATTAATCCACAAGAGAGGAGGGGTCTAGAATGGGGGTTTTATTCATGAGTTTTATTCACATATCGTTTTCTTGATTTTAATATTTTGAGTGAACCTTATATTTTGTGGTAGAGTGTTCCCAAATCTAACCATTGAATATATGTAAGAGGGTGGGTATGAGAATTCACATCCCACAGTTATTGGGAGCATGGGGTTGAGTACAATAATATTGGGAAAGAGTGTAAGTTAAGAAAGAAAGAAAAGAGAGAAAAAATATGTATGGGAAGAGAGGGAAGTTTTGGATAGGTATTATTTTGTGTGAACAACATGCAGAGAATAGGAAATAAGAGAATTGGATATGGAGCAACCATGGAGTTCAAATTCTGGAGCATATTTGGAACAAAATACTAAAGAGTCAAGTTGTTAGGCATGAAGAGTGAACTCTTGTGTGAGTTGCACTATAATAGCAAGTGATTGTTGTTGTTTTCTTGATAATGTTTCCTAGGATTGAACTGAGTTTCCAGTAGTGAGATTCCTAGTTCCATGTTTTGGAGAGACTCTGATAAACGAATGTGTCACCCAATGGACTGAGAGTAGTGAAGGGGTACACTCCTTGGGTTGGGTAGGTCAAGAGGAAGAGAGTTTGTGGAAAATCAGGATAGTTGTAGGAGAATACCAATGGGATGTGGTATTTTCTTAGTTGTGATTGGAAAGTGAGATACCACCCTATTTTGTGGATTTCTAGCCCAAGCTCAGGGCTGAATGGATATTGATATTTAGAGAAACAAGTATATGGTTGGGTGGAATGTTTGTCCCAAGCAACTAGTTACACAAATATTTTAAAACATAAGTGTTTTATCTTGTTTCTTTTTTGCATTATGATTTTAATTGATGTATATTATCTCTTTATTTGAGAATGATTTATATACTATTATATTTGAGTTTATAGTTATATTTTATGATTATTTTAGAATGTTGTAGATGCATCTAGTTCATGGTATCATCACATGGTTAAAACTATATGTTTTCATATAGTTGGTAAGCTACAAGATTGGTTAGCAGAATTTTTTAATTATATGAGCATTTCTACATGTAATGTTCCTTAGTTAAGTTGGGGAATTTTACAGTTATAGTCTTCTTCATCATCACTACTTTTATTTTCCACATATGGACACTTAGCAGCAAAATTTCATATTTTTCCATAATTAAAGAATTTAAATGGTAGCTTAACTGTTGGACAATTTGTTTATATAGTTGGTTGTCATTGATTTCAACCCTTGGATATTGATGTCATCCCTTCGAGAAGTCTAGAATCCCTAGAGATGTGGTTGAGATTGATGGTGATTTAGTTTTCATTGATGGAGTGGTTGATGTCAATAGATGTGATGGGTGAATTTGATGAAATCTACATGAATCCCCAGAGGTATGGTCATGAGACCTAAAGTTTCTTACGAATAAGGACATGAAGGACATTGTAAATGCAGATAAAACACTAATATATGGATAGTCCTCGTCATTTCATTTCCAACGGTAAGTGGAATGTCACATAGTTCCTCACAGTTGAGGAGTTATGAGGTCATGAAGTTGGAAGCCCCAAAGATGGGTTAAGAAGTCTCTATGGAAGCCCAAAATATGGGTTAAGAATACCCTGATTGATTGCAAGCAATTAATGAAAGGGTAAAGTGGTTGTAAAAAGAAAGTTCAAGAAGCCCTAAAGTTAAGGAAAGAGGTCACCTATAAAAGGTATATATACACCTCAAGAAGTCACTCATAAGCACATTCACACACATATTATATTGAATATATTATACATGAGTAATTCATTCTTATATGAGGTAACTAAGCAGATATGAGAAAATTTTCAGAGGGAATATGAAGTAAATAAGGGCGAAATTCCAAGGGAGGATGAAGTCTTATGAGGATGCGTTCTAAGGTATGTTATTTATAGGTCATCATACTATTTTTTCTATAAATTTGTTTCTAGAACAATTCATAAATATACACTTGGAGAAAATTGAGAAGAGATATCAAGGTACCCTTGCTAGAAATTTCATCTTCTGGTTCATTGTATTTTCAGAGATATACTCGGTGGAAAATAGGGTTTTTGGCTAGTCCTGAAACTAGTCTCAAACAGGTGTTCCAGGTAAAACAATCATAACTTATTCATAGAGGATCAAACTTAAGTGATACAAAATAAATTGGATATATTACATTATGTAGTATGTTTTGTGACATTTTCAGATCCATATATCAAATATTCCATGTGTGGAATTCTCTACAAGTGTGCTATCTAGGATAATCCAAAATTCAGAAAGTTCTGTCATGTTTATTATAAATCCTTTTTATGGGATGTTCCAAGAAGTGAAACTTGGAGGAATTATATAGAACATATTGAAGAATATTGGGTACAAGTTTCAGACCTTGTTCATTACAAGTACAGGGTTATGCTTGTTGAAAGTTAGGGTTTGTGACTAATCCAAAAACTAGTCCTGTGAGACTAAGGTAAAGTTTGATGAAGATGTTATTCTATTTTTCCTAAAGTTGAGGAAGATCTGTAGGTCTGTGATCACATACACCAAGTATGTTATATAATTATAGGTATGTTTATATGCATGTTTTGAGGGTTACATTTTAATGATGTTATGGTGCATGCTTGAGGTGATTCTTTGGTATATTGTTGAGGCATTCACACATGCTTGAGGGACATCTTAGGTGAATGATTGAGGAATATACTTGGTATATGGTCTTGTTTGTTTGGTACTTTGTTGAGGCACTTCATTGATGATATCTTATGGTACATTTTTTATGGAACTATTGAGACATATCATGAGTGATATGGTATATGGTTGAGGCACATGGTTTGAGAAGAATCTTGGATATTGGGAACATTGTTTGTGATACATTTTTTTTTATATGTATGAGGCCTTCACTGGAGACATTGATGCATGGTGAGATACATGATGGATGCATGATTTGATATAGGTGTTGGTGCATGGTTGTGGTACATGGTTGATGTTTGGTATGGTACAGGTTATGGTACATGGTCGATTCATGGTACAGGTTTGGTACATGGTTGAGACACATACCTTATGATGGTATGTTGGTGATCTTGGTACATGCTTGGTAGAGGCATCTGTTGGTGATGTTGAGCATTTGGTTGAGAGGTGTTCTTGATGACTGTGGATCTAGTTTTTTTGTTGTTTAGTATCAATGGTGATGACAGGTTGATGGTATGTTAGTGACAAGTTGATGTGACAGTGATAGTTACAAGTTGGTGATAGTGATAGGTTGGATACAACGATAGGTTGATGTGACAGTGGCAATGATAGTGAAATTGGCAATGATAGTGGTGATTATTATGGTAGTGACAATTTGGTATACACTTAAATTTCAAGGCGGTAGGACGGGGCAAGGAAAAGGGGTTGTATCCTTCTTTTGGTTGGTGCCGGAGAACACAAGGAGCTAGAACTTCCTTCAAGTCGGAACCTGAGAATCAGGGGGTTGTAGCCTCCTTTTGGTTGGAGCCATAGAATTTAGGGAGTTGCAGCTTCCTTCAAGTTGGTTCTTGTAAATCAGGGGTTTGGTGCCTCCTTCTGGTTGGTGCTGAAGAATTTGGAAATTGTTGCTTCCTA
>JASDQU010308951.1:147754-170027 GCA_032191745.1 Picea mariana | reverse complement strand
TGATGTGATGTTGCTTATGTTTATATGCTCATGATATATTGATGATATATGGATGATATATTGATAATATAATGTTGATAAAGTTGACATACATATTGTGGTTAAAAGTGGTAAAAGTGATCATATTGATTCACACCCCCCCCTGCCCTCCCCCCTCAAATTGGAGAGCCAAAAATGTTATCATGAATGGTTTGGTTGATATAGTATATGTAAAGGTCATGCATTGTGATTCTGCAAAGGAGATTTGGGACAAACTTAAAAATGTTTATGAAGGAGATGAAAAATTCAAATAAACACAACTTCAAACTTATAGAGGTCAATTTGAGCAGTTGAAAATGAAGGAAGATGAAGACATTCCATTTGTTATATTTGGTAGCATCGACATTCATTCTCCAATGAGAGGCCATATGGGCCACCCTAAGGCTATCCAGAGAGATTTGGAGAATCAACTGGTATTGTGAGGTATTGAAAAATGCCAGGGGAACGTACAACCTCTGTGAGTCAAACCAAAAGTCAAGACGAACGAGATGCTATGTGAGTCTAATGCAAAAGTCAGCGGGAACCTACAACCTCTGTGAGCATAGATAGTCTAGTGCAAAAGTCAGGGGGAATGTACAACCTCTGTGAGCATAGACAGACTAGTACAAAATTCAGGGGGAACGTACAACCTATATGAGCCTAATCAAGCCTTGTGAGCCATGAGAAAAATTCAAGGCATCTAGAAAAAATTAGGTTAAATATAAAATTCCTATGAGCTAGAAACAAACGATATTCCTAATATTTCAAATGATATAATGTATTGATCTAGTGCGTTGGCACGTGTAACATTATCCACCATAAAGAGAATTTCAAATTGTCTTGTAAAGATTCAAGTTGTAACTGAAGTCTTAAGTCTAGTTCTATTTTAGAATTAAAGTGTAATGCTGAGTTGTAACTGAAGTCTTAAGTCTAGTTCTATTTTAGAACTAAAGTGTAAAGCTAAGTTGTAACTGAAGTCTTAAGCCTAGTTCTATTTTCGAACTAAAGTGTAATGTTGAGTTGCAACTGAAGTCTTAAGTCTAGTTATATTTTTGAACTAAAGTATACCAGTCTCAAGTCTAGTTATATTTTTGAACTAAAGTGTAATGTTGAGTTGTAACTGAAGTCTCAAGTCTAGTTCTATTTTTGAACTAGAGTATACTAGCCTCAAGTCTAGTTCTAATTTCAAACTAAAGTATGAAGTTGAGTTATGATTAAATCATGCAAACAAGTTACTATTTTGATCCTCTCCTCTTCTCCTCTTCATCATATATAAGCAGAGGTCGGCCCCTCTCTTCAACACAGTTTGATATGCAGGTTAAGGGTGAAGCAATAGAGGAGCATATCAATGATAAAGAGGAAGCATACCAAAGAAGCATATCAGTGGTTTATATCATCAATAGAGGTTTCATATCAGAGGCATATATCAACAACATATCAGTGTTGTATATTAACAATAGAAGCAACATATCAGAGGTGTATTTCAGCAAGGTCTCTCAGGTATTTGTCAGGTCAAACTCATCTTGGAAATCTCTTTAAGAGCAAAAATTCATGGTGGATATTTGTAAGTGATCTTACATTATTAATGCAATAAAGGAATATTGTTTGCTTAGGTTTTTCTCCCTGTACATGTTTTCCCCAAGGTATATGTGTTGTTGATGTGCATGCTTACTTATATACATAATTATTTCTATTCGGTTATGATTTGGTATTGTTGAAGTGTATTAAGATGGAATCAAAGTGTTGAAGAAAATAAATGAATTAATCTACATAAGAAATCAAGCTCATAATTTAACATGGTATCAGAGCTTAGGGTGTGTTAAATGTGTTGAAGTGCAGCAACAGGTACACACATATCCAAGCTAGATTGATTAAATTTCTAGTGTGAGGTCCATGGCATCCTCCATTTCAGTTAGGGCCGAGGATAGGCTCGAAGGACCTACCAACTTCAATCTATGGAAGCTCTGGATAACAAATATCTTGTAGGACCATGATCTTGAGCAGTATGTAACTAGAGTGGTGGATGAACCCATGAATAATGTAGGAAGAACAACCTTTAGGAAGAGTCAAGCAAAGGCAAAGTGAATCATATTTGACTCAGTCAAAGACAATATAATTCCTACAATGACTTCGTTAATGACTGCCAAGGACTGTATGGATACCTTGGTGAATCTATATGAGAAATAGGCTCCAAGTTAGAAGAGGAAACTTAAACACAAGATTAAGTATTTGAAGATGGAGAAAGGTGAATCAGTGGCATCTTTCTGTTCCGGGATAGCCCAAATCAGAGATCAACTTTTGGTCAGGGGTGACAGTCGATGATGATGATTTAGTGCAGGCCATTTTTTACAATTTTCCTTCTTCATGGGAGACCTTCTTATCCAGTGTAAGTGGGAGAGAGATTCAACCCACGTTTGAGAGGTTATGGCATGATTGCTTCCAGGAGGAGAGTCGCACATCTACCAGGAGCGATCCAACAAAAGAATAGCACTCAGATTTAGCATCAAGATTCAAGGGAAAGAAGAAAGTCACTTTCCAGAAAGGCTCTCAGAGGAATCCAAACACCAAAGGTACATTCAAAGGAAAGAATATTGATACATCTAAGATTAAATTATTTAGTTGTAATAATTTGGGTCATTTTTCTAAATATTGTTGGTTTAGAAAGAAATATCCAAGGAAAGGGAAACATCATGCCTCAGCTGTTGAGGCTGATGAATCCAAAAGAAATCAGAAAATTCCTTCTAATGCGAAAGAAAATAGAAAAGAATATTACTTGGCTTCTGCCTTATCTAGTTTAGTTTTCACGTGGCCAAAAATTTGGTTAGTAGACAGTGGTGCATCAAAGAACATGACAGGGTACAAGGAGATCCTCTCAGATTTCGAGACAAAATCTTTTGCAGAGCATGTTGAGCTTAGGTATGAAAAATGTTACAAGATAGAGGGAGTACGCTCGATCTCCTTCATATTGGAATCTAGGGCTAGCCTTCATGTTGATGAAGTACTATATGTTCCAGGGCTCAAGAAGAATCTACTATCAATTGCAACCCTTGAGGACAAGAGGTCTTGGGTGATATTCAAGGACAGGAAGGCACTACTATAGGCTAAAGGTAGCCACTCAAGTACATCAGAACCCATTGGAACTTGCAGTGGAGGACTATACATCATGTCAGGATAGTTAGTTCAAGCATTGGCTCATGATGCGACTTGCTCCAGCGAGTTGTGGCACAAAAGACTTGGAAATCTTCATTACAAAGATCTTCCAGATCTACAGAACATGGTATGTGGAATGCCCTCTATTTCTCTTAGTAAAAATGAAATTTTTAAGGGATGCATGCTAGGTAAAAATACAAAGAAAGAATTTCCTAATAGTGACAATAGAGATCATGGCATATTAGATCTGGTTCATTTTGATGTATGTGGTCCCATGTCATCTCCCTCACTCATTGGTTTTTTGTATTATGACATTTTTATTGATGATTACTCAAGAAAATGTTGGATATATTTTTTTAAAGCTAAAAATGACACATTTGATAAATTCAAAGTGTATAAATCCTTTATTGAAAAGAAGATAGGGAAACACATTAGAATCCTTAGAAAAGACAATGGAGGAGAGTTTGAATCTCTTCAGTTTGAGGATTTCTGCAAGTCAGCAGGAATCAAGAGACAGTTGACCATGCCATATAACCCTCAGCAAAATGGTGTTGCTGAGAGGAAAAACAAGACTATTTGTGAGGCAACGAAAGCAATGATGTTTGACCGGGATCTTCGAAATTATTTATGGGCAGAAGCTACCTCCACTACCGTGTATATTTAGAACATGTGTCCACGTGCTATATTGAAGGACAAGACTCTTGAAGAGGTCTTCTCAGGGATCAAACCTGAAGTAGGGCATCTAAGGATATTTGGGTGTCCTGTGTATATTCATGTCCCTAAGGAAAAGAGGACAAATATGGAACACTCAGGCAAGAAAGGGTTTTTTTGGGGGTACAATGAGAATATCAAGGCTTACAGGATTTATGTAACAGTTCAGAGGAAAATAGAGGTAAGAAGAGATGTGACTTTCCATGAGGAAGCCACATTTAAGAAATCCAGAGAGCTTCAATAGGAATCAGAAGCAGTTCAGCCAGCTTCACCCTCTTCTAAAAATGAAGAGTCAGATGATCAGAGGGAGGAACCTCGTGAAGGGCTAGGTAATGAGCCCCTAGAACCCGCTGAAGTGTTAGAAAGAACTCTTGAAGAACCTCCATCCAAAAGGAAGGTAGGGTGGCTTAAATAAATAGTGCAGGAAGAAGAAAGGATAGCTTCTCCCAAAGGAACTTTCAGGGAAAGGAAGAGGCCTCATAGGTTTGGAGGTTGTGTTGCACTGATGAGCATCATTAGTGATGCTAAAACTTCTTCATTTGAAGAAGCATATAAATTACAAGTATGGAAGGATGTCATGATTGAGTAATACAGGTCTTTTATAAAGAACAATGTTTGGGACATTATGTCGAGGCCAAAAGACAAATTAGTGGTTTCTTCCAAATGGATCTATAAGATCAAACATGCAGCTGATGGAAGTGTGGAAAAGTTCAAAGCAATATTTGTAGCCAGAGGCTTCACTCAGAAAGAAGGAATTGGCTACGAAGAGACTTTTTCCCCTGTAGCCAGATATACCTCCATTCAAACTATTATTTCTTTAGCTTCCGTTCTTGGTTGGAAGCTACATCATATGGATGTAAAAAAAACATTCTTGAATGGAAAGATTGAACAAGAGGTATTTGTGGAACAACCATATGGTTTTCTACTACATAACAAAGGAACTCATGTATGCAAGCTAAGGAATTCCTTGTATGGTCTTAGGAAGGCTCCCAGAGTTTGGTATGATAGGATTGATGGCTTTCTTAAAAGCCTAGGCTTTCAGAAAGGTGATGTTGATGCAAATCTGTACTTCAAGGTAAGAGGTAACCAACCCGTTATACTAATCCTCTATATTGATGATATCTTTCTAACATGAGATGAAGGGATAATAGCCTGGTGTAAGAGGGAGCTAACCTCAGAATTTGAGATGAAATACTTAGGCTTGATGCATTACTTCCTAGGATTGGAAGTATGGCAAAGACAGGGTGAGATATTTCTGGCACAAGGAAAATACACAGTGGATGTTCTAAAGAGGTTTGGTATGATGGATTGCAAACCCATGTCTACTCCGATGGTTACCAACCTAAGGAAGCTGCATGATTCTGATACAGGTTCATATTTGGTGGATCCCACCATGTATAGGTAATTGATTGTATCATTGATGTACATGATCCACAGTAGGCAAGATATATGCTATGCAGTGATTGCAATGAGTCAGTTCATGAATGAATAGATACAGAGACACTGGGTGGCAGCAAAGCACATCTTGAGATATCTCAGAGGGACCATTACTTATGGTCTGAGATATACATCTAGTGGTGGTTTATTTCTGCATGGGTATGCAGATGTTGACTGGGCATAAAGCCAAGTGGATAGGAAGAGTACTTTTGAATACTTCTTCAGTTCAGAATCCGCTATGATCTCTTGGTCAAGCCAGAAGTAGGGATCCATTGCATAGATTACAATAGAGGTTGAGTACATTGCAGCAAGTGATGTTAGAAAGGAAGTAGTATGGCTGAAAAAATTGGTTTCTGGGTTGTTTGGAGACAAGCTCGAGACGACGGTGGTTCACTATGATAATCAAAGTTTCATAAAATTAACAGAGAACCCGACATTTCATGATAGGTCAAAACATATTGACATGAGGTACCACTAGATCCGAGACTTGGTCCGGAGAAAAACTGTTAAGTTACATTACATAGCCACGAGCGAGCAGGTAGTTGTGATCCTGACCAAGCCTATGACCTCGAGACAGTTTGTGCAACTGAGAGACAAGCTTGGTGTGGTTGAGAATAAATCCCTCCATGAAAGGGAGTGTTAAATTTAGCATGATCGACTTTCATTCTCCAATGAGAGGCCATATGGGCCACCCTAAGGCTAGCTGGGGACATTTGGAGAATCAACCAGTCTTGTGAGGTATTGACAAAAGTTAGGGGGAACGTACAACCTCTGTGAGTAAAACCAAAAGTCAGGACAAATGAGATGCTATGTGAGTCTAATGCAAAAGTCAGGGGGAACGTACAACCTCTGTGAGCCTAGTCAAGCCTTGTGAGCCATGAGAAAAAGTCAAGGCATCTAGCAAAAGTTAGGTTGAATATAAAATTCCTATGAGCTAGAAACAAACGATATTACTAATATTGCAAATGACATAAATGTATTGATCTAGTGTGTTGGTATGTGTAACATTATGCACCATGAAGAGAATTTCAAATTGCCTTGTAAAGAGTCGAGTTGTAACTGAAGTCTCAAGTCTAGTTCTATTTTAGAACTAAAGTGTAATGTTGAGTTGTAACTGAAGTCTTAAGTCTAGTTCTATTTTAGAACTAAAGTGTAATGCTCAGTTGTAACTGAAGTCTTAAGTCTAGTTCTATTTTTGAACTAAAGTGTAATGCTGAGTTGCAACTGAAGTCTTAAGTCTAGTTCTATTTTCGAACTAAAGTGTACTGTTGATTTGTAATTGAAGTCTCAATTCTAGTTCTATTTTCGAACTAAAGTGTAATGTTGAGTTGTAGCTGAAGTCTCAAGTCTAGTTCTATTTTCGAACTGGAGTATACTAGTCTCAAGTCTAGTTCTAAGTTCAAAGTAAAGTATGAAGTTGAGTTATGATTAAAGCATGCAAACAAGTTACTATTTCGAGCCTCTCCTCTTCTCCTCTTCATCCTATATAAGCAGAGGTCAACCCCTCTCTTAAAAAAAGTTTGATATGCAAGTTAAGGGTGAAGCAATAGAGGAGCATATCAGTGATAAAGAGGAAGCATACAAAAGAAGCATATCAGTGTTGTATATCAGCAATAGAGGTTGCATATTAGAGGCATATATCAGCAGCATATCAGTGTTGTATATCAACAATAGAAGCAACATATCAGAGGCGTATTTTAGCAAGGTCTCTTAGGTCTTTGTCAGGTCAGATTCATCTTGGCAATCTCTTTAAGAGAAGAACATTCATGGTGGATATTTGTAAGTGATCTTACATTATTAATGCAATAAAGGAATATCGTTTGTTGGGGTTTTTCTCCCTGTACAGGGTTTCCCCAGCGTATATGTGTTGTTGATGTGCATGCTTACTTATCTACATAGTTATTTCTATTCGGTTATGATTTGGTATTGTTGAAGTGTATTAAGATGGAATCAAATTGTTGAAGAAAATAAAAGAATTAATCCACATAAGAAATCAAGCTCATAATTTAACATCTTATGTTTTAAGATTTGATTAAATGGTGATTGCAATTAAAAGATTGGGAGAATAATTTGATGAATCTATGATTGTTCAAAAGGTACTCAAATCTCTTCCAATGATATTTGATCCTAAGATTTAAACACTAAAATAAAGAGAAAATCTGGGTATAATAAGTATAGATGAGCTACATGGAATGTTTACAACTTATGAAATGAGAACATGATAGGAAAATCCATCCAAGAAAGAAGTAGCCTTCAAAGCATCCAAGAATACAAATAAGAAGAGAAGGCCCAAGTCAAAGCTGAATTATAGTTGTAGTGATGACTCAGATGAGGATGAAGAAATAGACAAGTTCGTAAGGAAGTTGAAGAAAGGAACTGATAAGTACAAAGGTTTGATTTCCTTCAAATATTTTTATTGTTGTAAAATTGGTCATTTTGCAAATAAGTGTCCTTATGCTAAGAAGTCAGATATTGATGAGGAAGAGGATACCAAGAAAGAAAATAATTATGAAAAGGAAAACAGGAAAGGAGATAAAAGGAAAATCTTCAATTAAAATCTCTACTCAAAAGAAGATTGTTCTTCATTTGATGAAGATGATGAAAGTGATAGTGACTTAGATAAAGTACTCTTTATGGCTATGGAAAATAAGAAAATAACTCCTAAATTCGAAGAAGAAGGTGAAGTAGATATTGAATTAATAAGTGTTTTAACTGAGATGAAGAAATAAAGGAAGAAAATCAAATCATTCAAAGAAGAAAACATCTCCTTGAAAACCCACTGACAGGCGTTTATGACACACCGTCAACTGGAAGGGAATAGTCTGGTATGAGGTTGTCTAAATAACCCAAGTCGTTTGGAATAAATATCGTTGACAGGTTTAACGACTCTATTAGCCAGTTAAGGAATATAATCTAAACTACAAAAATAAAATAACTAATTATGCATTAATGAAGATCTACTATATACATTCACTATTCTCACTTTTATATACAACATACAAATAAATAGGTGAAAGATTTACGATAAACCTTGTAAACTAAGGTTGTACAAGAGAACCGAATCTCAGGAAAAAATAAATAGATCTAGAACATATTACTAATCTAATTTTAACCTTGAAACTAAAAAAGAAAAATAAATGAATGTAAATAATAATGTTTTAACTTAAATAAACAAAGTATTTAAGCTCAAATGTTAATTTACATTCACAAAATATAAATCAAAACAAATAGAAAATCATTAACCTATAACTGACCAGTATTTAAAGAGGAATTTTGGTTGTTCCTTCCTGTATAACGCTGCTCCAACAACTTGTATGTTAAGAGAAATCTATAGCAAAATGTTGTGTAATTCTAAGATTGTGATAGTGTCAGGATGAAAATCACTTTGACTCACAATTTAAATCTTATTTAAAATGCAGAAAGAACAACTTTCAAATCATGATTCTTAGTGAAGATATAATGGACTAATTGACAATAAGAAAAATCTCAATTGAACAATTATATCTTTACAAATCTGAATTACATGAATAAACTCAATATAATACAAGATTTGTATAAAAAATAATACAATCACCAAGACCAAGATAATTGGGATAATAGATTGTAAAAGATTGACAAAATTAATACATAAATGATAACAATTAATCATGTATTGATAAAACAGACTAAAGCTAATTTAAATCAATGCATAATCAATTACTCAAAGAATATGAAGATATTATAATGAAAACAAAACCATTTTATTCACAGGACAAAAACCATTAAGCAAATTGGAATTTTATATTCTTCTTCGAAAATACTGTCCATTCTCCCAAAAATTCCAACCATCCGCTACTCCTTTTTAAAGCAAAAAGTTTACAAAATAAATAATACACAAAAAAGAAAGGAAAAAAATCCTCCTTTGAATTTCTTGGATCTCCATGGCCCTAAACTTTCTCACATATTTATGCAATGAATGATCAGTCTAGGCGTCACTAATAATTTTTGCCACCTGAAATTTGTGTCATAAAGAAACAAAAATATCTCTCAAATCGTGCATATGTTTGGGAAAAATCTTGAGTGTAAGCTAAATGGGTCCATTCTGCAGATGGGTTTTCAACCGTTTCTTCATATTCCTCATGTTTTGGCTGCAATCAGTCCCGCAAAATTATATGTATGTTCTTGAACGCATTTCCAAACCTTATCTGTTGTTACTCATAAATTATTTGCAGCAATCCAATGTTATTTTTGGACCAATTATCTTGAACGTATTTAGAAAATCAAACCATGATGAGATCCGTACCAAATATCTGATAATAGAAACATTTGAAACAAAAATAAACCAATTTAATAACCTAAATATACAAATTGTGAATAAAACAAAATCTAGAACAATAAAATTAAAATGAATTTAAACTAAATGCTCATTATAAGTTGTAAACAAATATTGTTTATATTTTCCTTTCAAATATGATCTTAAAATTCTAGAAGCTTCAAGTTGATGGAGAGGAGAAAAATATTAATTTTGGGTTTTCACAAAATCAAACAAATGATAGATAATTCTTTTTTATTTCTATTTTATTTTGAAATGAGATGCAAACTGACAAAATAATTTAATTAATTAAACTTACCAAATGAATTTGTGAAAATGATTTCTAATGAGCAAAAGACGAAAACATAGTCATAATTTAAACAAAAGTAAACAATTGATAAAAATTAACGTTTTTGTTTAAATTTAGATTTCTATGCTCGTTTCTAAATTTTGACATATACTCTTGTAATGAATGTCTCATACTATGGTGAATGTCTTAAGTTTGTCTCAAAGAAAGCCATTCTCATAGAACATAAATTCAATAAGGAAGAGGTAATAACAAACTCCCAAATTATGAAGCTCGTCCATCAACATCAAAACTCTATAGAAAGAAGAACGAAATGGCATTTGAATTTAATGAAATTCAAACCAAACAAAAGAAAATAATATAAACTCAAACCAACCTTGAAACAAATCAAACCAATACCAATCCAATCAAGTCAGGTAAAAAAATGAAGAATCCAAGTAAAATTTCGAGGGACCCTATGTTTTGATTAAAAAAAAGAAGTGGGTTGTTGGAGCCCAACAAAACCCAAATTGAAGAAGGAAAGAGAAAGGAAGCAGTAATGTAAATCCAGATGATAAAGAAAGAAAAAGAGTGTGAGAATATTGAAAAGGAAATCACAACATTGAGAGTTGAATTCAACAAATTCGATAAGAAATTGAAAAGTTCTCAAGTGTTAGAAAACATTCTCAGTAGTCAAAGGCCATATAGTGAGAAATCTAGACTAGGATATAAGAATTTTCATTTTGAGGAAGGTTCAAGCTCCATGACAAAAGAAACAAAACAAAGGAGTTATGCAGAAGTTCTCAAAGGAAGGAATCATAGTCAATAATAATAAGAAAGGAATGAATACAAACGACCTTATACATTCAGGAAACAAATAATCTTCAATCATGGTGAAGGGATCAACATAAGAGAAGATAATGATCAACCAAGGTAGGTGTTGGTGCGTGCATAGGTAGGTTCAAGACCATGGGTTCAAGTTACATAGTCCAACAAAACCCTACAGACATCAGCGCTTTCGGCATCACCTACATGTAGGTGAAGTATCACCAGAGGTATCTATATGGGAATTGCAAAAACCAAGATTCTGCAATGGTAAGGGAAGGATTGGAAACCCACTATGTCATACCTATAGGATCCTCTCCCACACTAGATCCTTGTTACCCTGGACTTGTTACTTAGTTATATATGAACATATACCCATGATATTCATTCTATTTAGTGGTTAAATATAAATTCATGGTTACTGCGCACTACTATCTTACCAACAACATCAAATATAATCATACTTTCACATTAAGGCCATGAATTAACATACAAGAACAAAATTATACATAGGTTTACCATGGTTCACCCAAGTCTAGGCTACGTCCATAAAATCCCATTAGAGGGTGACATGTGGTAGCCTCTGGTGCTACCACGTGGCATGCATACATCATCATCTCGTATGATGATGTCACCATGCCATGTCAGTTGTTGACATCAGCAATACGGATGATGATGTGCCCCCTTGCTGACTGACCCTATCTGACCACAACTTTGACCATGAATATATTTCAAACCGTAACTTCGTTTGATGAGCCATTTGCATCATTAGAAATATTGCGACGTGATCTTCACGATCCTATCATTTTCACTGAGTTTTGGGAACTTTGAATTTTTTCCCTTTCTTTATCTGTTGGAGCCATTCTTAGTGTTATGAGTTGCCTCTATGAGTTCTAATTTATTCTTAGCCTTCTATTGATCTTTTTTGGATCACACCTTCCCACTGAGAGCTTTTTGGACCACCAAAATATTTCATCAATCAACCGGTAAGTGAGGGAAATGTCCCCTCACTTTGTCCTTTTCGATCCACTTTGCCTCGCTTGGATGTGTGCCTTTTAATCCAACTCGAAGATAATCAACATCACCCCTGCATGAAGTCATCATCCTCCTATACATGATGATACCTTCATGTAGCTCATCCAAGTAATCAGGTCCAAACTCATCAACTGATGGTATTGAAACTTCCTCATCTTGATCCATGATCATGGGAGGCCCAAAAAGTTTCAAGTTCTCAACATTCACAACTCGGTAAATCTGCATATAAGGTGGAAGATCCAAACGGAAAGCATTGGTACCTCTTTTCTCCAATATAGTGAAGGGTCCATAACAAATGGACTTGATTTTCTTGCCTTCACACTTCAATCTCTCTTTGTTGATGTGAAGCCATACCCGGTCTCCAACCTGGAACTAATGATCAAACCTGTGCTTGTCATGTCGAGCTTTATAATGTGCTTGATGTTTCTCCAACTATTCCCTGACTACCTGTTGTATCTGTTGAATCCTCTGGATGAACTTGCAGGCTTCGTCCTCTATTCGTTCTTCGTTTACATTGGCATCTCTCTCATACATCAAGTCAAAAGGAACCTTTGGTAGGTACCCAAAACATGTCTCAAAAGGTGAACTCTGAGTGGATGAATGTAAATCTTAGTTGTACACATGTTGTGCATAGGGTATATGTTCATCCCATACCTTGGGATGCTTACTGCAATAGCCTCGAAGAAAAAGTACCACTGTTCAGTTTACCACCTCTGTCTGTGGATGGAAAGCAGTGCTCCTCTTCAATTTGTTGTCCATCATTCTTCACAAGCTAGTCCAAAATTCCCTAAGGAATCGAGTATCTCGATTCGAGACAATAGATGTGGGTAATCCAAAGTGAACCCAAACATGCTGAAAGAAGAGATTAACAGTCTGCTCAGTAGTAATCTGCTTTTTACAAGGCATCAAGATACACATCTTACTGTACCTATCCACTATAACATACAAATAATCATGACCCCCTTTAGTCATTGGTAAACCCCCTACAAAATCCAGAGAGACACTTTCCCATGGATGGTATGAAACATGAAGTGGTGAGTATAGCCCCAGTTTTCTATTAGTGGGCTTACAAGTAGAACACATCACACACCCCTTTACATGTTTAGTTACAATTTCTTTCTTTTGACACCAGTAACAAAACCTTTGCAAATGAGACATAGTTTTTACTACCCCAAAATGCTGAGACACAAGATAAGTATGAGCTTCTCATATTACATGGACTTGTTTAGTTGTAGGAATACATAACTTTCCAAGATGGTAGAGTAACTTTCCCTGCAGACAATAGTTCTCTACCTGTGCACCAAGGATTAGCTTTGTATATACTTCTTTAAAATCTTCATTGATGACATATTGTTCTATAGAGCTATCATGAGATAAATAAGCATTCTTCAAAATAATAGAAGCAACAATAGGAGGTCTAGAAAGCATATCATATACCTTGTTACTTGTACCCTTTTTGTACTTGATTACCAAGTGAAACTGTTGTAGAAAACCCATCCACCTGTAGTGCCAAGATTGTTTCAATTTGGTTTTTCATTAAAGATACTGTAAGGTTTGGTGATATTTATGTATGATTGTTTCCTTCTGTAACAAGTAGTTCTTCCATTTCTTTACACTATGGACTAATGCATACAACTCTATCATATGTAGGATAGTCAACAACATCTTGGTTAATTTTTTTAGAGTGGTAACATATAGGATTACGATATTGCATTAGTACTGCACCCATGGCGTATCCGCTGACATCTGTCTCAATCTCAAAAGGTTGTTGAAGATTCGGCAGTGCTAATACTGGTGTAGTATTGATCTTCCCCTTCAAAGTGTCGAAAGATTTTTGTTGCTTTCCTTCCCACTGAAAAGTGTTCTTCACACTAGTTAAGGCATGCAGAGGAGATGCTATGAAGGAGAAGTTGGGAATGAATCTCCTCCAATACTGGACTGCACCTAAGAAGCTTCGAACTTCGGTTACACTTTTTGGCTCAGGCCAATTTACAATTACATCAACTTTGAAAGGGTGAATTTTTAATTGTCCTCCTCCTACAATATGACCTAAGTATACAAGTGCAGTCTTGCCAAATTCAAATTTGGACAACTTTACATACAACTTTTCCCTTTGAAAAGTATCCAATACTTGCTTTACATTCCTCACATGCTCATCCCAAGTCCTACTAAAAACAAGAATTTAGTCTAAATATACAATCACAAAGTCATCTATGAAAGGCATGAATACATCATTCATCACACGCATGAAAGTTGTCAGAGCATTACAAATCCCAAACGACATAACCAACCACTCAAACAATCCATGTTTGGTTTTAAAGGAAGTTTTCCATGCATCATGTTCCGTGACTCTGATTTAATGATATCCACTTCACAAATCCAACTTAGTGAAATAGAAAACATTCTTCAATAGATCAAGTAAATCATCTATGTGAGGAATAGGGTATCGAATTCACCATGATTTTATTTAAGGCCCAGTAATCGACAGACATTTTCCATGTGTCATCTTTCTTTGGCACAATCACGATTGGATAACCATAAGGAGATGAACTAAGCCTAATGACCCCTTGATCCAATAATCCCTGTACCTGCTTCTTGATCTCTGTCATCTCCAGAACTGACATCCTATACATTCCCACATTAGGAAGATGAGAATCATGTTGAAGACGTATCTAATGTTGGATTTCCCTCTTAGGAGGTAATCCATCTGGTTCCTGAAAAATATCATCATACTTAGAAACATCAATTAATTCATTTTTATGAGATGGATCACACCCTTGGAAAGCATCGGATTTCCCAACATCTTTCTCTCTAACGACCATGAGTACATATCTCTTATTAGTGTTTATGAGTCTTTTCATTTGACCTGCACTAACAAGTGTTGTATTTACCCTCATGCTGTGAGCTCTAACATTATCTTCCTCTCCCCCCTTAGTAAGGTGGTATTTGTTCTCATGACAAAATAAGAATGTTTTTATATCATAAAGATAAAGACTTCCCAACACTATGCCACATATATCAAGTGGTACAACATCCAAATCCACTTCATCAATCAATTTTTAACCAATAGCAAATCTGATCTTGCATTGTTTCATGACATTAAGTTTTTCTTTGTCACATACCCAACCAAGAGGATAAGGTTTCATATGTGGTTTCATTTCAATACCCATTTTCTTGACAAGTGCTTAAGATATTAAGTTTACTTGGGAATCCAAATCAAATAATGTATCTATCTTAGTATGTTTAGATACAACTCTTATTTGAAATAACTCATTCCTCTTTTGTTCATCAACATGAGATTCTTCATTGGAACTAGTACTAGCATGAAGAGAATATTTACCTTGTACTCCAACCGCTATGATATTTCCTTCATCTTCTTAATCGGACCCAATATATTGTTACATTGTAGCAACAGTCTTTGTCTTCCCCTTTTCACCGAACTGTTTCGGTTTCTTTTCTGGATGCAGTTTCCAATAGTTTTCTTCATCGTGATCGCTCTTCTTACAATGAGTGCAAGATGGTTTGCCTCCTTCTCTCGTCACTATAGCGGTCTTCTTTTCCTTCCTTTTAAAATTCTTAAAAGTATTCTGTGGGAAATTGAAAGGTTTCTTTCTGGGATATTCTTGAACATGTTTCCCCCTATTCTCAAGGTGAGTGGCTTGCACACAAAATTCATCAATACTAGTGAGGTTAAACAAGAGAAAAGTATGCCAAATATAACTATGAAGTGTGCCAATATACTTCAATAAAGTCTCATAAGAATCCAAAGGAATGTTCAATGCAAGAGATTTCTTCCTAAATTATTTTGTGAAACTTTGTACAGTTTGTCCTTTACTTTGCCTTAAATTTTGTCATTCCATCATTGCTTTATGTAAATACCCTAATGGATAAAATTTCTTCCTTATCACTGATTTAAATTCCGACCATGAGGAAAGAATCTTACCACACTTACTTTTTCCCTGAAGCTCACTCTCCCACCATACAAGAGTGGTGCCTTCCAACCAAAGAGAACCCAGTCGCACTTTAACTTCCTCTTCATCAATATGTTGGACATGACAATACACTTCAACCTGTTGGATCCAATTATCTAGCTTTTCAGGATTAGCATCTCCATTAAACATAGATAAATCAAATTTTACATCAAGCTTTAATAATGGTTTATTAAAAGAGGATTTATGGCTAGATTGATGAGAATGATGAGAATTCTGAGAGGAAGAAGAAATAGAAATCGAAGGTGAAGACGGAGGCTAGGGAGGATCTCCTCGATCCCCTTGGTTTATCAAAGCATCATCATCTGCATGTGCTTCCTTTTTCTTCCCTTTCTTCTTCATCCTCTTCTCGTAATATCCATACATTCGCTCGATTATTTTTGACATGTGATAAAAGACCATGTGAAGGTTTTTCTCATGTTCATCACGCTTGTCCTCTTCTGTTATTTTCTTCCTTGTGGATACACAACCAAATTTGGCATTAAAAGTCTTGAGAGTTCCTTCACCCTTCTTATGCCTGACCCTACTAAGAATTCACACTCAACAATTCAAGTCAAAGATGATTGTTATGATACCAACATGATCTGGGATCTTTTCATCGTGACTTATAAAGAATTGCATTAAATGAGCATAAATTAAAGTGCACCATTAAAGAAGGGAAAACTTAAAAATGAAGAGACATGAGCATCATATCTGAACGCAAAAAATTGATAACGGATTTCGTCCCTGGTGGACTATGTCTCCAGGTCCTTCTCTCAAATGGGTAGGTTGTTTCATTAACTCAGCAAAAGAATTTGGCAAATACATGAATATACCTCATTCTGAAATCAAGCTACAAAAATAATGCTCAAATCAGAAAACAAGCAGCACCACTGAATTTGTGGCATCAAATTACCCAAAAATAACTGTCTCTGCACTTTGATCCAACTCTAGCACTCCCAGGCCCAAGATAAATTCTATCTCAGTTTTCGTGCCCTTTGCAACCTACAATGATGACAATTATGTCTCGAAATCCATGCCCGCAAGTCCGTATGGTCTGCGCCTCTCCCCTGACTCTAGGAATATTGTACCTTTTAAGTAATGACCATGGGTGGATATACCAAGCGGTACCCATGGCACATTGGTTATGGGCGGAGTAGTTAAGGCGTTGGGCATTGCGGAGGTTCCGGGGTCGAATCCCACCATACTCCATTTTTGAACGTTGGTTATATATATATATATATATATATGTATGTATGTATGTATGTATGTATATTACAATATATCCGCTCCCCCGCTAATTTTAGCATATTCGCTAGAGGTTCTTCTAATGACTATTAAAATTGGCGTGGTCTGCCAAATTTGGCAGACCCGCCATATTTTTAAAACTAAATTCGTTCACGGGTTAATATTGGGCATTTTTGGGATGCCACATGTCGCCCGATGATTGGGCCACGTGGAACCCATTAATAATTCCACCTTTATGCTGACGTTTCTACCCCTTCCTTCCGTGCCTGACATGTGGTGCTTCCTGGGTGGTGCCACCTAGCGTTGCCTGGGGGTACCACGTGGCACTTTTCTACTAGTCCACATGGACCCCTGAAAAGCCCATTGGCAGGTGACACCTGGAATCCTTTGGTGATGCCACATGGCATGCCGACATCAGCAACCCATATGATGATGTCACCCTTCCATGTCAGTTGTTGACGTCATGCTGATGTCAATAGTACGGATGATGATGTGGCCCCGTGCTAACTCACCCTGTTTGACCGCAACTTTGACCACGAATATATTTCAAACCATAAATTTGTTTGACGAGCCATTTGCATTTTTAGAAATATTGTGATGCTCTCTTCACGATCATGCCATTTTCACTGAGTTTTGGGAACTTTGAATTTTTTCCCTTTCTCTATCTACTGGAGCCATTCTGAGCATTCTCAGTTGCCTCTGTGAGTTCTGAGTTATTATTAGCCTTCTCTAGATCCTTTTTGGGTCACCTCTTTTTTTATATTCTTTATATTCTTTATCTTATTTTTCTTCTCTTTCCTTCTCCCTTATTATGGATTTTCTCTATATCTTATCTTTTCTCACAGTTCCATCCCCAAAAATTCCTGCCCAATAGGTCCCCAACACTCATGTGTGGCTCATCCCGAGCCACTTAGGCCTGTTGTGTCACTCTTCTCCATGCCTCAGTAAATTTATGGAGGGTGTCATTCGCTTTCTGTACTTCTATTGTTATTTATCTTTCCTTGTTCAATATTTTCTCCATTGTATTCACTGTAAAAATAATGAGTTTGTCCTCAGTGTCTTGCGCTGCTAGTGTCATAGCAATTCTCAAAGTAGTTAATCCTTCTAGTACCCCGAGGGCTTCATCCTATAGTTGTTGTAATTTCTATGTGAGCTTTCTTTGTTCTTCCTTCATATGTTCCACTGCATTTTGCAATTTCCTGTTAGCTAGGATTTTTTGATTCTTTATGTTGGTGGTAGAGTATTTATGCACTCATTGACCTGATGTGTTTGTTCCTGCATAGTCCTTATTTTCTCTTCCAATGCTTGTAGCTCTGGTTTGGTAGTAAGCTTTGTCCAAATGCATGTGCCTTTGTTGTACATATTTATACATTCATGTTCCAATATTTTGATCTTTGCCACCGAGGTATGGACCATCCTTTCCCTTTGTTCTCTTTCTTCTGCTGGTTTCCCTGGTAGTGTGCGTAGTTCCAGCTTGATGATATTTTTTTGAAGTTCCTTGATGACTGCACTTATCTTGGATACAAACTATTTTACTGTGGCCTCTACTACCAATGGTACTTCTGGGACTTCTTTGTATAGGTTCTCGATTGTCGCTTGGATTTTATGTGCTAATCATTCGACTTCATTATTTTCCTTCAAATCTCTTCCGGCCTTTTCTTTTGCCTCACCTTTATCTTTCAAGGCTTTCTCGTCCTTGAATTCTGCCTCACTCTTCTCTTTCAATGCTTTCTTTTCCTTTCCTTCAACCTCGCTCTTCTCTTTTACTATGAGTTCCACTTGTTGTTCTACTGTGCAATTTTTCTGTACTACAATGGTAGATTTCTTCTATAGTTCTGTCTTCTGGGATTCTACTTTACCTAACTGACTAGTTGGGGTGTCTATTCAAAGACATAGTTCCTACATGATCCTTGTGTGCAAAGCCTATAATAATTTTGTAGGCATATGTGACACAATTAGGTCCATATGACTTAGTCCTTCTAGCTTCTCTTTTACTTTGGGGTTGGGTGATGATACCGCAATCTGTACTTCCTCTATTATGCCATCTTTTCTAGTGTTGGATGCTTGCACAAGTGTCAGTCGGACTATTTCTAATAATTTTGTAACTTCATAAATTGGTCCTACACTTCCATTTGTAGTTCTTCATGTTTCTTTGTGGCCTCGTCAAGGAATTCCTCCATGGAACCCCTTAGTCAGTAGCCAATTATGTCCATGTCGTCATCTATTTGTTTATATGGCTGGTGTATTTTGGGCCCTTTTATTCTTCCACATCGATGGACTTGTTCTTTGGCCCTGCCATTTCTTCCCTGTCATAGGTGTGGATTGTGGAGTTTTGTCGATTGGTTTTGTTTCTGGTGCCTCCTCCATTCCATTTCCTTGATTGGTTTCCTTTGAACCATTGCTTGGAGGGTCCATATATATATCTATGCATTGTGTTGCCTAGGTGTTCCCATGTTGCGTTGTCACATCCCCTTGTGTTGGGACCTTCCAGTCTAGTTCCCAATCCTGCATGACTAGTTGGATGTCTTCTTTTGTTATCTTGTATTTTGTTTGGACCCACTCCTCCCTTGGATACTTCTTGGATTTAATACACATGTGATGCATGTCTGTGCAAAAATCCTCAAATGGTCCATATGCCTCCACCAACTGTGGTGGCATGCATGGTGCGTTGTCGATACAATGTCAAATATTTTCAGAATAGAGAAATAATTTTATGTTGTTGTCCATTTGTCTCATCGTGTTTGTTGAAAAACAAAAATTATGGTACTTTGTCGCTATGCATGGCTTCTCTCTTAGCCCTAAGAAATGTGCGTCCTTCGACTCTCCCCATGCTATGAAGAAAGTAAAAATCAAGAGCTAGGAGTAGTAAACTCCATTCCCTTATCTTGGGATTCTATGTTGCAGTCCAGTAGGAATGGTGCCCAACTCATTGTATTTCCTTCTACACATTTTTCTGTCGCAGTTATTACCCCTACAAGTACTTTATGCTTCCTGTACTTCTATAACATATTGCATAGTAAAATTTGTTTCGCTATTTGAATGATTGGCTAATATATAGTTGGCACATCCAGGCCACGCACCCCTCTAACCATGTGAAACTTCACTCGCATATCCTATGGCAGTGCTATGCCTTTCTTTTTGTCAGTGAATAATAGGGCAGAGTCTTCCCCCTGTGTTGGAATCCCGGTGATTCTTGCTATCAAGTATGTGCCAATAGAGATTGGCTTATCCAGCCACATGTATCCCCCATGCATGATGGATAAGAGGATTTTAATGCATGAATTGAATTCATTGTTGTGTCAAAAGTGTGGGATTTCGAACAGGTTGAGTAGGCCTACTAGCTCCAATGCTCTGGCCCAACCCTTGGTTACTGGTATGCTCTGTTGTGTGAGTGGATCTACTTTGAGTTCCAAGTATTAATGGGGTGAAATTCTAGGGAACTTCATCAGATCAATAATGTCATGGTATGCATATTTCAATTGAGCTACCTTCACAAGCATGTCTTCTTCAATGTTGACTTCCTCTGGAATGTTTGGGGCCACCTACATATAGTCTGGAGCCTTTGGAAGTGTGATTGGTGGGGCGTCATACTTTCTAGGCTATATCTAGTCATGAGGAAACCTCGGCTCCGATGAGGACTCTCCAGGGGTTTCCTCAATCTCTGGTTTGGCTACTAGGGATCTGTTGTGACGAATCCTTGGTATAGTTGCTATTGCTCCTGTGGCTCAAGGTGGCACCGTTTATGGAGTTAAGTAGTCTTTGACAGGTTTTGTATCTCTGGATCTCATTCTAGATATGTGATATTTGTTTCTCCTGCACTTGTAAGTAACAATAACCATCGTTTGGTGATTTTGGCTCCTTTATACCTTCTTTCCAATTGCTCACTTTTCTTTGTGCCTTCCCTATTGTCTTGGTTCCTAGTAGTGTGACAAGTGCTTTCATTAATGGTGCTTTATTTCCAAATCCATTATTATATTTCCTCCATGTATTGCCACTCTATCATGTGTATCGGTGGTGTTTTTATTTTATTACCTATCATTATGATGGCTTTATGACTTGGCATTATGGTGGTATTTTTATAACTTGTCCTTATCCACTCGTAACTTTTGTTTTCGCCCTTTTCGTACTTTCAACGACCTTGTTGTGTGGTACGATGAAATTACTATTGCGTAGTTGATTTATTTTGCATCTGGTATCCTTGGTTGGTGTAGTTGTCGTTAACACTCCAGGGAACTACTTAGGGTTGTAAGCTAAGTATGCCTGGTAACTTAAGAATTGAATATTTTTCAGTAAGTGGATCAATGGGATACCAATAAAGCACAATGAAGAGATTTACTTATCAGAATATCTAAATGAACCAGTGCTTTTAGAAACTGTCAATCAGATGCAATATAACAAGAAAGGTATGAAGAATACTATTCAGATAACCAAATACATGTGGAATGCAGGGTCAGATAACCAAGTACATTGGAATGCAGGGTCATACTAAACAGCAAGGATTCTTTCATTCAAGTTCATGAGCATAAAGCTGAACTAAAGTTAAACAAAATACAGAATAGAAAGATGTATGAAAAGTCTGATAACAATAGCAAAAGAAGACTGTGATTGTATAAGGATAAGCAATCAATACATAGGCCAAATTCTCTCCAGAATCCAACCCTAGGTTCATGTTTTGTTCTGATATTTATAAGATTACAAAACAACCCTCTGATCCTAAAAACATGGATCAAATATTCTAAAAATAGAAAGTAAACTGTTTGCAAGATACAAGGAATATTTCCTCAAAAAGTGGTAGATCTCTGATTTTCCTCTTGTTGCATGTTGATGATGTGGAGACAGCCTTCCAAGGCTAAAGTTCTCTTCTTCCGCTGAAGCCAAGTCGAATTGATTAAGCTGGCAGGATACCCTGTCTTTTAGTTCAAAGGAAATTACCCCTTTACCTTTGAAATCGTTCTTTTCTTCATGATAGACCAAAAATAGATGCTGGAATGGGTGAGATAATTCATAAGACACCTATTAGAAAAGGTTCCATATCATTTAATCCCGAAAATCTTCTACCTGTGCAAAAACTTGCTCAAATTCTGCACACAGTCACTTTCGGTGGTTGACTGGCACATTTCTGGGGTAGATTATCCACCGAAAGTGTCTGTTTCGGTGGTTAATGAGCTCAGTATGGCTCGCCTAAACCACCGAAAATTGTATTTTGAAAAATTCTTCAAAATTTCAAAAATGATCATTCTGAAACTTCCTTCATCATTCATGCTTTCTTAGATGCTGTGGCCTTTATCCGTGCAGACTTTCGAA
>JASDQU010308951.1:110796-147654 GCA_032191745.1 Picea mariana | reverse complement strand
ACTGAGAGTGGACTGTGTCTGGAACTATGACCAACCAGGTATCCGAACAGGGGTTCCAGAAGCTAAGGATATGGTCAATGTTATTTGCAAACAGACTGTTGAATGATTGGACAGGGTATAGGGTTTTTACAAATGTATTGGAGATTCGGCAGACATTCGAATGACAGACTGACAGAGGCACCGAATCTTCAACTTTCGGGGGGAAATACACTATGTAGTTTTTTGCAGAACAAGAATTGCAGACCAAAAATGTGTGGAAATACCGACCCATAGCTATGAGACAGTTAGGAAGGGAAAACCGAAATTTCAACCTTTTCGGGGCAAATGAATTCCTGAAATTTTTTAACAGAGAAAGGTTTACAGCTTACCCGATAACCCACTCCGCATTACTTGGCTTGAGCTCCCTGCTTGAATTTGGGGACCACATTCCAATCACCCGAATGGAGGAACTGAGATTTGGGAATCACGATTTGCTTGAAAATCGCGTGTTTGGAAAATATCTTCAGTGATCTCCGGGCTCTATATGACGTTTGGAGTTTTAAACTGAACACATAACCTGTCAATTAATCATGAACCTATCTGTTGCTGAGAGGGAATGAAACTTCGTGCGACCATGACTGACTGTCATTGATTAGCGTAGATTTGGAGATGACGTGCTAAGGATAATGCGCCGAAATCTGGAACCTTTCGGTCGAAACCACGAACGATCATCATGTCCTCCAACGCGAGCTTATCGGCGGTTTGAAATTTCCATCATTGCAACGTTTTGACACATGGCTCGTGCGAAAGCACGAGATTTCTTTTTGCTCGACCAAACCCTTTCGGTGGTTGCTTTGCATTTCAAATCAACCATTTTGCTGACGAAACCAAACGCTTTCGGTGGTTAATGAGCATGCCGGGGGCTCGCCCAAACCACCGAAAGTCGTTGTTTTCCACCTTTTGGATAAAACCAAGTATCAAAAATTTTATTGAACTATGAAAACAGAAAACTAGCTGAGCATGCAACCAATAGCTTAGGATATCCTCTACAAAGTTCAACTGAAAGGACGGTTTTACTTTGGGAGTTAATAGTTGCACCTATCTGTGTGGCTCCCATTGCCATTATTTATGCATGCACTCTTTTTTTTTCATTACGTGGTTCCTCCTATTGTGTATATTGTCGGCCCTCTTGATAGATTTTTAGTCGAATGTCGTTCACCCTTCCTTTCAACGCTTCTCCCTTAAGTGTTTCCAACTACACACAACCTACCTCTGTCACCTCCTTGACCACATATGGTCCTAACCAATGCATACAGAAATTCTCAGGGTGTTGCATAAATTTGTTATCATATAGTAGTACCAAGTCGCCTACTTGGAATTTTTTCAACTTAATGTGTTTATCATGCCATGATTTTTCCCTTGCCTTTTCAACCTACTAGTGAAACCTTGTGATCAATCTATCCTCCTCAAGTTGTACCAGTTGTGATATTCATTCCTGTATTGCACCCGAATCTGAAAAATCCATGATAGTTGCAACGTTCAAGCTCAGTATAATAAAATCCATCGACATTACTGTCTCCTACCCGTATACCAACCTGAAAGGTGTTTTCCCTGTCAATTTTTTATTGTTTGTCCTGTATGCGCATAATACAACAGGGACTCTAAAGTCCTAGTCATCTCTCCCTATGTTGCATATTTTTTTCAGTGCATTCTCTAGGATTTCGTTGAGTGCTTCCACTATGTCATTGGCCTGCGGGTGGTACAACTTACTTTTCTGATGGTGAATTAGGAATGCTATGGTCTTATTGATGAAGTGTTTCTCTTGATAAATCATCAATTTTCTTGGACATACAAATCGAGCTACTATATTCTCTAACAAAATGTGTGCAACAATTTCTACGCTGAAATCCGTAACTGGCGTGGCTTCTACACATCAAGTCAAATATTCTATTGTTGTAATGATGTACCTAGCCCCTAAGCTTCTTGTTGGTAGGTTGATTGGTCCAATGAAGTCTACGCCCCACTTATCAAAATCCTGTAATGTAACTTGTGGATTCAATGGAATCTCATCCCTTCTAGAGGGATTTCTGACCCTTTGACAAACATCACATGTTTGATAATATTCCTTTGCATCCCTGTGGAATGTAGGCCACCATAGTCCTACGCATAAGATATTTTGCGCAATGGATTTACCTGCATAATTTCCTATTGATATCCCATCATGCGCTTCTACCAACATAATTGGTCTTTCATGTTCGACCACACAACGACGCAATATTCCATCTGCACCTAGTTTATATAAGCTTCCTGCAATTAATTGGTAGTTTGCAACCTTTACTACCAATTATTTTTTTTCATAGCTGTCATGTCAGAGGGGGCCATCCCTGTACTTAAGAAATTTATAGTGTCTTCAAAATAATCTTCCACCATCTTAACTAAAAATAATTGTGCATATGGAAAACTGTCATCCAGTTTTCCTACATCTTCTCTCGAGAGTATGCACGAAAAGTGATATGGTCATGCATTGAGTTTACCTAGTTTTACTACTACTTCAAAGTCATATTCTTGGAAAAATAGGATCCATATGCAAATCCTTCCCCCCAAAACTGGCTTATTGACCAGATATTGCAATGCAGAATGGTTTGTGTACATCTTAAAGTGTGAGCCTAGTAAGTAATGTCTGAACTTCTGCAGCACATGGACCATAGCCAATCCCTCATGTTTTGTTGTGTATAGATTATTTATGTTGTTGATAGTTTCCTGATTGCAAAAGATATTGGGTGATCTATGTCTCCCTCGCCTAGTTGTGATAAGATCCCACCTAATTCTATTGATGATGCATCCACATGTACATGAAAGTCCTTATTCCACTCTAGGAAAATTAATATCACGCAATTACTAACGTTTTTTCAATGTGTCCAGTCCTTTCTAAAAAATTTCATTCCACTCAAACTTCGCTTCTTTTTTCATTATTTTTTCTATTGGTGATGTAATCTGTGTGTATCCTTTGATAAATTTTCCGTAATACCCTATGTGACCCAATGTTGCATGCAACATTTTCCTGATGTGGGTGGTTGTAAGTCCATAATAAATGCAATCTTTGCAGGATCAACTATTAATCCTTGTTTGCATACCACGTGTCCCAATAATCTTTTGAATGGTTTGCAAAAAATACACTTCTTTAGGTTTAAGGATACCTAATGTCTACTCTTATCCAACATCAATCTTAGCAATTCAACATGATCTAGTAATAGGCTAAATACAGTCCAATCATCCAAGTAGACTTCGAGAAACTTATGAATAAAATACTTAAACACTACAAAAACTACTCTTGAAAATACTGCAAGTGTGTTGTTTAACCCAAATGACATCACTGTGTATTGAAAACTTTCCCATCTTGTCACAAATGTAGTCTTATTTCTTTCTTCCTGTGTAATTCTTATATAATGGTAGCCTGAGAAACCATCTATTAACGAATAGGATTCTTGTCTGCCTATGTTTTCAAGTACTTCATCTATAAATGGTGTTGGTAATGGATCGTGCATGCATGCATCATTCAGTTTCTTCAAGTTGAAGCATATTTTTATACCCCATGTTTTCTTGTCTTGCACCACCATGGGAATTATTCCTTCTGATTCCTCAACCAGTTCGATGACTTATTCTTTTAGCATACGGTCTATTTCCTCCTTTACCTTTTATTTATATCTTGGGTTCAGTCTGTAGGGTCTTTTTTTCATTGGTTTAGCGCATGGTTTCAGTGGGATTTTCATATCCCCTAGCTCTCCCGCTATCCCTTTCCTCTCTAAGAATGTAGTTGGGAATAGGTATTGGTATTTGTGCAATAGATTTGCTATATTTTATATAGTTTCATCATCCCAATAATCTCCTATCTATACAAACTTAGGGTTTTCCTCTGTCCCAATATTGACTTTTTGTGTCTTTACTAGATGTGTGTATGTTGTGTATTCCCGCTCTAGGCCCTCTATTGTTCGTTCCCCCTCTATTTTTGGAACTTGTATATTGTGGGGATCTTCGTCATATTGATCCTCCTATGTCACATTGTAACATGCCAATAAATTTTGAACTGTCATAGAGGCATTTGTGTGTTTCATACATATATTACCTCTATTGATTCTTCTTTGGTGAATATTTTATGTTTAATCACTTGTAGCATTGTACGTATTCATGGAAACTCATTATGAAAGGTAAATGTTACCTAGAATATTTGAGTTATGTAATCCTAGTCTATTTTTTCTCTGTGCAGCTCCAATTCTAGGTATCAATTCTTTGGCATGGTGTCAAGGGTATGTATGAACCTGTGTGTCCATTCTTTCCTTGGTACTGAACTCCATGATTTTTCACACTACACAACATGATATGTTGGGTTTCCTTCCTTGTTATACTTCTACATCATGAATCCCACATGAGTATTGAATATAATTTGTATTAGTCTCCTACACTATTTCCAGTCTTCTATGTTTTCTTTGTGTGTCTTCCACCATATGGCTAGGGTGGCCTTCAATATAATGTCTAGTGTTGGTAGCCTCTATTGTTCTAGTACATGTGCTTCGAATGTCTATACAAATGTTTTTATATCTTTGAAAATGTCATACTTAGGTGGTTGCATAGTTCTATTCCAATCCAACATATTGATTTGTTCATGTGTGTGCATCGTCGTGTTGAGACTTCATTAATCCACTGTTGACAATTTTCCATACCTGCTTATGAGTCCTATGTACATGAAATTATGCTTCTCCAACTCAACGCACTGTCTGTAGTGGGGTTAACCTAGTATTCCATCCTCACAATCATGTTATACATGTTTTCAATTTCATCTCCCTTCGCTGGTTCTATGTACCTCCTTCCTTCTTTTGGGTCTATTGGTGCAGTAAATTTCAACTCTCCTACTTCAAATATCATTTTTCTCCCTTTTAGATTGATAATGGCTTGGTTATCGAAGGCCCATTATACTCCCATTAACAATGGGTATGGTTGGTTGTCATCCACAATCTTGATAATTTCAAAATCTATGACATTGCACACTCCATCTATATTCACGTGTATTTGTTGGCCCTTGACCAAGTTTTGAAGATTCTTGTTCATGTTTGACCTAATTTTGGGACTTCAACAGGCTTTCGAAGGTGGAGCGCAAGACAAAGCGGAGATCGCGGGATCTCGGCCCCTTTTAGGGCCCTTTTTTGGATTTGGGATTATGTGATGGGTATGGGATGTCAGCCCATGGGTTTACCCATGTTTAGGCCTATTTTGTAATGTATAAATAAGTAGCTAGGAAATGTAAGAGAGAGACTAGAGACTAGAGACTGAAAGACCTAGTAGGTCAGAGTGCTCAGTGCTAGAGTTGGATCTATGTGATCAAGAGTTGTAAGTGCTTTGTGCATACTGTGTGGGGCTTGCAAGGCTAGTGCAAGTAACTGTCAGAGACTGTGTGAAGGCTCTGTGCTATACCCTAGCTAGAAGAAGGAGGATCTGGCGGAGTGCAAGCAGATCTCCTGTCCTCTGCGGAGTAGAACTTGGATGCTATGTGCATGTAAGAAGCTTGACCTAAGATAATAAAGAAGAGAAGAGTTGGTGGACATAGCCCCAGGGTGGGGTGAACCACGTACATTTTGTGTTGCTATGCTTTGTGCGATGTATTGATGTGCTTATATGTGTTTACTTGCTTAGTGCTTTAATATAGATAGATAGATTTGTTGATGCTTAGTTCTTAATAGTATGGATGGATGTTAGATCTGACTTATGTACACTTGCTTAGTGCTTAAATACCTTAGATCTGAATAAGTATTGTGATACTCTGTAATTAGGGTTTAACTGCGTTGTAACTAACAATGGATATTGATGAATGTTGACTGTTGAGTGTTATGTTAAGTGTTATAATCATAGATCTATGTCCCAGCTAAGGTTGCATACATCTGATTCTTGCAACCACCCCTGCCTCTACCTTGGGTGAGACTTCATCTGCTTCACAGGTGTTGCTGAAAGGGAAAGTAGTTAGGGTTTTGTTGGTGCATTGTTGTAGCGTTGAACCCTGGGTCTGCCCCTGTGCCAACAAATGGTTCCATTGTTGAGAACTGGAACTATGATTGTTGGGAACTGAGGAAGAATAATCTTTGTGCGAAGATATTACCTAAAATTTTGAAATCTTTATGCGTAGATATGTCGCTCTAGTGCGTAGTATTCTAATCAGTATGTGAAGCTCTGTGCTAAGAAAAGAAATCCGATCTGAAGAGAGGAGGTAAGATCTGAATGCTTTGTGCTCTGATAGAGGTAAGAATAGTGAAAAATTTTAGATCTGGAAGCTTTGTGCTCTGTTGAAGATAATATTAGTATAAATTTTTGTTTCTAAAGTATGAATCTAGGTATGTTTGATAAGATTTGTCCTAGCTTGAAAAATTGGGCACTGATAAAATAAAGAAGATTTGATATGAGTAGATCTGATAAGAACAATAAAAGATATGTTATACCTATGCATAGAGAGAATGTTTGGACTAACAAATGGATGCAGGATCCTAGAAAGAAATTTTTTCAGATTAGCTACCATGATCCTAGTGTGCAGTACATGAAAGGCTAGGGATAATTTAAGAGAAAGAGAAGATTAAATCTTTGTTACAGTTGCAGAAGACTGGGACATCAGGTTAAGGAATGCCCTAGTAGAAGACTTAGTTGCCTTTGTTGCAAAGATATGGACCATGAAGTATTGGATTTCCCTAGAATGATTGCTAAGGTTGAAAGGATGAATATGAGACAAGAAGACCATGAGAAAGGTCAAGCCACTGAGATTATGGAAGAACCTTAGAAAGAATCAGAAAAAGTATTTCTACAGATGAAAGAAACCCTGAATGACCACCGACATATCAGCTTATCAGAGATCTTCAAAGAAAAAGAGTGCATTGAAACATAATAGGAGACTTTGACATTGACTGTGTTCTGGATGAGGAAACACAGGTGAATATCATGACCGGGAGAACTTGGGAACTTTTAGGGGAGCCTTCTATGATTCCTTCTTTAGGAGGAATAGGATTATTCAGAGGAAAGATGATAAACCTATGTGGAAGACTTACCCAGATATCTATGAGTGCTCATGGAACTTCGACGAAGGAAGAATTTGAAGTTGTTAAATTTATTGAGAACAATGATCCATTTGCTATGTTACTAGGAAAACCTTGGATTGAAGGAGATCATGCTAGAAGGAAAGAAGAATAATCCTTAGAACAAAAAAAGCAAGAGTTGAAAGATTTCATGACTAGGAGGATCACACACTTAGATTGAATAACAAGAGAACCGAGCAAATCTATTTAAAACTAGAGACTTGAATGTCGAAGTGGAAAGAACACCAGAAGACCTACAAAATACTGAAGTACCTATTCCAAATACAGATGAAGTATTACCCCTGATTTCTAGGAAAGAATCTCACCAGCACAAAGTTACTCTGCCGAAAGAAGATAAGAATCATAATGGAAAAAGGAATTTCGAGACCAAGCTCACTGGAAAGAAGGCTAGAAAAGTAAGTAAGAAGAAAGCTAATATCGCAAAGTTATAGAAGGTTCCAAAGGGAACATCATAGAAGAAAAAATTGCAAAATTGGAACTTTGTCAGGATATCAGAACCGCGTCACATGGCACTTCACCATGGTGAAGCAATATAGCTATTAGAAACAGTATAATTGTTCGACCGATGGCCCGAACGGGTAGAAAGGAATTTATGCTCAGAAATTTCACCACCAGACCGTTGGGACCGCACCATAATGGACAGAATTGCGTTAATGAAGGATTTTCACCCGTTGCAAGAGATATGTTGCCAAGTTATCAATTTATCCTGTCGCACCACACAACGAGAACACTTTTTCCAACTGTGACTAGCTAAGCCCACAGAACATTTGATTCCACACAGTGATCATCGTGCTATTTCCATCTATCCCGTTGCATTGAGCAGTTACTCTTCGAACCCGAGATATCCAACCACGAGCTTGTATGTCCGAAGAACTTAGTGCAAGCGAAGAGACTATGAAGGAAGTACTCATCGACCTCATGACTGAGAGATTCATGTCTGAAAGAGTGATGTCTATGGGTGTACAAGAATCATCGATGAGAGGAGTGCAAGCCTCTCCATTGACTGCTCGTGGAGTCGGACCATCCCAACCATCAGCAGAAAAGAGAACCAAACACAGAGATGACCTAGAAAATGCAAAGTTGATCCCGTCCATATTGCCTGACTACATCCCGCCTCTGGTCAGCGCAGTGAGTCGAGATAGTGTGCCAAGAGACTTTGATTACTCCATGGTTATTGCGTACCTCTCAAAGGGGATACGCGCAGTTTGAGCTCGGTAGGACAATATCGCAGCATTGAATTTTAGTGACTTCAACCTCGAAGATCGCAAGAACTATAGTATGCTCGCCCCATACAAATACCTAACTAGGACGAAGGGGAAGAAATCAAATATAATCCTCCAACCATGGATGATTAACCTTGCATAGTCCACCTTGTTAAACATAATGAAAATCCCACACTTTGGAAGGCACCAGAAATTCAATGCCCGTGTCAAGTTATTGCTTTCATGTTACGATGGTGGCTACTTATGGCTAGACCGTCGTATCACATTCGATCTAATGTTGATCCATAGTATCATAGGATTAAGTATGAAAGGACCCAACCCACAGGAGTTCTATCTAGGAAAAGCCACATACCACGCACTAGCACAAAAGATCAAGGATACATACGATGATGTTGAAAAGGGGACGCAAGGATACAAGATAGCCTCCATCCAAAATGGCAAAGTGCGCCTAGCCTTCCAAATCATAGCCAAAAATTTAGTAAGGAAGAACATACCTACGTAGGTCATAGGCTTTGTCGTTGACCTCACAAGAAAGTGCATGGAAGGTCTACAGATGAACTAGTTGAATTACCTATTTAAGCAATTGGAACTAGACTACCGTGAAGCACAGGATCAGGGATATGAGTTTCACTTTAGCTGGCTCCTAATCCTCATTTATTTTATTTCCTGGGAGATGCTGGAAGGTGTGACCTTCTCAGATATTGAATCATTTGAGTCACTTGCTACGAATTTCACCACACTCTGGTACTCAAGTGATATAAACAAACAGTGGAAGTCGAATGTTGTTTTTCACACTTGTTACCTTTAGCTGAAGAGAGCCATCGAAGTTGAACCTCGCATGACTCCGAACACCCTACAAAGGTTCCAACCCCTAATGAATTTCTGCATAGATCAACACTTCATCTACCTTCCACCATGAGTCGATGAACATAAGGAGCAGCTTCAGTCGTACTAAAAACTCATGGAAGAGGAACTTGAGGAGATCACTAAGGACTGGTCGACAAACCTCCTTATTCTAGAAGACCCTGTAGATATGTCTGACCCTGACAGCCCAGAGACCACGCACAAAGAATATGATACACCCAGAACTAGTAGAAAACAAAAGACTGAAGAGGTCCAAGATTTAAGCAGTGCCTTAGGAAAAAATGCTTCAGTATCACCTGATCAAGGGGGTGATGACGAACTAGAATAAATAAATGAAAAAGGATCTGAACAGAAGTTAGGCGAAGTAACATCACCCAGAGACGAGGTTGATCCCCAGAAGAAGAGGAAGGTTTCTCCCCCTAAACCTTCTTCCTGAAAGAAATCAAAAGTCACCGTGACCAAAATGAAGACTATGCTCACTACCGATGATTTTGACTTCATCATAGCATCCCTAAATGACGCTTCACTGGAAATTGTGGAGAAACAAGAAGCTAAGCAGGAGGAAATGTACGACAGAATTAAGGTCGAATTCCAAGGGCTACAACATGCCCTTCGGTCTAGCCACGCAGTGTTCACTGCGCCCCTGCCATCAGGATAACCAGAGTTGGGAGACAAGCCAGCCCAACTCCACCAACTAGATGATGCGATCGAAGCTCTCCTTCATCACACTCAAGAAGAAATAGAACAAGCCACCTAGGCCTTGAAGCAAGTGCAAGGCATAATCATAGAACAATGCAAAGTTGCAGAACAGGAGAAGGTTGCTCAGCAAGCAAAGTTTGAAGTAGAGAAAGTACAGATGCAAGAAGAAAAAGAACAGTTGCTTGCAGAGAAACTCGAAGTGAAAGAAGCAGTCAACAGAGCCCTCCACTCTATGATAGGATTAGAACCATAGGTAGAAGACCGAGTCATGTATCAAGTAGATCATCTTGTAGAAGCTATCCAACAGCTACAACAACGAATAATAGACTTAGATCTCCACACCATACCTGACACCCCACAGGATGTAAGGGATCAAAGAGAATAAACTGCTCGAAGAAAAATTGAAAGACCTTGCCCTAGAATGCAAGAAACTGAGTGATCATTGTGCCCATATGTATGAGTGACTCACTGAGAATATAGAATTGAAGGCATTAGACTCACAGCTAAAGGAAGCGAAGAAGCAAGCAGAGACAATACAAGCGCAGTTGAATCCCCTATCAACTGTGGAAAGAATGAAGCGATCCCAAGAGCAGTGCACTGCCCAACAGTAGGTCCACATTATTCAGAGTAGAGTTATGCATGTAAATCAGAGACTCCAACCTGTACAGGATGAGGCTTACCAATTGTTCACAGAGATCGAAGGTCGAGGAGAGAAACTGGAGAAAGTCGTCACCACAGCTGAGCAACGCCTAGAGGGAGCTATCAACGAAGAAGTCATACAATATTTCGTTGAACAAGAAGTCATGGCACAACAATAAGTTGAAGCAACTCGAGCCAAGCTCAAGGATTTTGAAGAAAAACTAGTCAGATCATAGTGACTCGGGACAAGTCACAGGTGAGTGTTAGGGGCCTGTTGGCCCTTGACCAAGTTTTGAAGATTCTTGGTCATGTTTGACCTAATTTTGGGACTTCGACAGGCTATCGAAGGTGGAGCGCAAGATGAAGTGGAGATTGAGATATCTCGGCCCCTTTTAGGGCCCTTTTTGGGATTCGGGATAATGTAATGGGTATGGGATGTTAGCCCATGGGTTTACCCATGTTTAGGCCTATTTTGTATAAATAAGTAGCTAGGCAATGTAAGAGAGAGACCGAAGACCGAAAGACCTAGTAGGCCTGAGTGCTAAGTGCTAGAGTGGGATCTATGTGATCAAGAGTTGTAAGTTCTTTGTGCATATTGTGTGAGGCTTGCAAGGCTAGTGCAAGTAACTGTCAGAGACTGTGTGAAGGATTTGTGCTATACCCTAGCTAGAAGAAGGAGGATCTGGCAGAGTGTGCGTAGATCTCCTGTCCTCTATGGAGTAGAACTTGGATGCTATGTTCCTGTAAGAATCTTGACCTAAGATAATAAAGAAGAGAAGAGTTGGTGGACGTATCCCCAGGGTGGGGGTGAACCACGTACATGCTGTGTTTCTATGCTTTGTACGATGTATTGATGTGCTTATATGTGTTTACTTGCTTAGTGCTTTAATATAGATAGATAGATATGTTGATGCTTAGTGCTTAATAGTATGGATGGATGTTATATATGACTTATGTACACTTTCTTAGTGATTAAATACCTTAGATATGAATAAGTATTGTGATACTCTATAATTAGGCTTTAACTTTGCTATAACTAAGACTGGATATTAATGAATGTTAACTATTGAGTGCTCTGTTAAGTGTTAGAATCACATATCTATGTCCCAACTAAGGTTACAGACATCTGAGTCCTACAACCACCCTTTCCTCTACCTTGGGTGTGACTTCATCTACTTCGCAGGTGTTGCCGAAAGGGCCAGTAGTTAGGGTTTTGTTGGTGTGACATTGTAGCGTTGAACCCTGGGTCTACCCCTATGCCAATAGTATTCATGTTAATCGGCCAATAAGCACTATATTGTATTGGTTTTCTAATATCAATTGAATGGGTTACCAAACTAACTTGGATTTCCAAATCATTTCCCATGTCTACTTAGGTAACATGTTCACATTGGATCCCAAGTCTAAGATCACATTGTCTATGTCGTATTCTCCAATATGTGCATTGAACCCAAACTCTCCATTGGTTCTTTTCTTGTGCAATAGTTGGTTCACTACTTTATTTTCAGTATGGTCTTCCTTTCCTTGTGTGTAGTTATAGATCATAGAGCATAATGTATGCGATTCATTTTCATCCTCAACTAACTCTAGGAAACTCTGCAAAATTTTTCCTAAGGTACTTACCTTCTCCAACGATCCTTTGGTCATGGTCTAGTCATCAGTGGGAGGCCTATCCTCCATATGTGGTGAAAAATATGTTGAAACTACCCACTCTTGTCATAATAGTTCCTCCTGCATCCTTTAATAGGTCTCTTTTTCGTCTTGTGGCTCGAATGTCGGCATGGGTACTACTAATTTATTTGCCCATTGTTCATCGTGTTTCCTTATATTAGTTGCATCTATCCCTTTTTTGGTTCCTCTGTGCATAACAACTACCATTTTGGGTCCTTCGTCCTGTATCTCGACTGATATCTTTTGAATGTTTAGATTCTAGTTTTGATTACCTCTGGCCTACCATTTTTCCAACAATTGTGGACAGTCCTCTGTCGCATGTCCTAATGCCTTACTATAAGTGCATGTTGTGAAGTGGTTTTGTAAATCCCTCACTAGGTCTCCTAGTTGGTTATAGTTGTAGCATATTATGGGGCATCTTCCTCCTCTCCCGAAGTTTTCACTACCTTGACCCCTACCAATTCCTCCTCGATTTCCTTGATTAAATCATCTTTTATTATTATATTTCCCTCCCCCTTTTGTCGCAACATTCTACTTATGAATTTTGTACATATCTGATGTGTTCTCCCTCATCATATTGAATGCATGACTATCCTTATCTTCATGTCCCACTTATTTGCAAAAGCTACAAAATAAGATTCTCGGGGTACTCTAATATTTCTGTAACAACTAGCACTCATGGGGGTTATGTCTCCATTTCTTACATATCTTGCAATATCATCCTCCTTGTAGTGGGTTTGGTGCTCCATCTTTTAAGTACTACGCAAATATTGGGCATTCATATTTATAGTGACCTTCAGTCCTACACTTGGTGCACTAGAATTGTTCCCATTTCTCTTTCCCCTTCATGATTTCTTCCAACCGAACTATTAATGTAGCTAGTTGGTTCTATATTTGTTCCATTCCACCGTTGTCTCCAACCAGAGAGACTTCCAACTTCATAGAAATATCTTGTAAATGTGTTGAACCTACAAAGAATAGATCTAGCTGGTAATTGACATACAGAGTTGCAGAAAAAATATGAGAAAAGAGAAGCAGGAGAGAAAGAATGGAAGAATTCTCATTAACCAAAATGAATGAATGATAATTTACACATGATATACTCTATATAACTCAACCAATGTGCACTTTAGGATAATCCAATGCACCATAGTGGTGGTATAGAGTTATCTAGACACACACCAGTAGTTATGGGAGTAAATTACCACCTAGTCTAGTCTCTCGGGAAGTTACGGGAATGAACTCCCACCTATCTTAGTTAACTAGTCTATTAGTCTTCAGTTAACTAACTGAAACAGAGTGAAGTGAGGAGGAGATCATGGAATCATGAGTAATGATATAGTCTGGTGATGAGCCCAAGGACAATGTGCATTAGTTGGTGATGATCCCAATGTTGCATGGTGACAATACCAATGTAGCATCTAGACTCCACTCAACTAATCAAACTGAAGTGAAAACTAAAGAGAACATTCTCCCTTGAAGAATATTCTTCCTAAAATATAGGATATTGAATAATGACTAATAGACATAGGAAAACCCTTAGGAAAAATAAATCCTAGGTGTGTGTGAAGTAACTCGAACACCCTCTTGAACATCACTATGGTGAAAATAAAGAATGGGTCCTGGAAATGAGGTTATGTTAGGTACCCAAATACAAAAGATACACTAAAATAAAGTGAGGAAAGAGGGAAAACCTCATGGGAAACCACTCCCCCCCTCCCTCAAAGTACAATGTATGTAAAAAGAAGAATTGGCAGTTGCTAGGAAATTGTGTCTTTCACTCCAAGACAACTTCGTAGAGAATGAAACTTTTGCTCAGTGAAGGTATTGGTGAAGATGTCTGTAGTATGTTCTTTTGAAGGAAAAAAATGCAGGTTTATGATCCCCTCATGCACTAAGTCCCAGATGTAGTGCATGTGGATCTCGATGTGCTTCATCCGCTGCCTCTCAACTGGATCTCTGCAGAACTTTAGAGTTCTCTAGTTGTCACACCATATGACGATCGACCGATGAAACTGAATGCTCAACTCAGTGAGAAAATGTTGTAGCCACATAGCCTGAATGGTTATTGTTATAGGCCTAAAATTCCCTGCTCATGCGTACATAGCATTGGCCCTCTTACTTACATACTTTTCCAAATCATTGTTGAGAATCTCTCCTTAAAAAACCATTTTTAGAGCATGTACGCACCCTGCACCACTACATCCCATGTACATACGCTTGGTGCATTCTATACAAATTGTGTACATACGCTTGTTTCACACTAAACAACCTGTGTATGCTTGCAAAAGTTGTAAAAATTAAAAATTTGTAAGGAATTCGTTGAAATTCACGGGCTATTAGAGGTTTCCCAACCAATTCACCTGTTATAGCCCATCACCCAACCGAATAACCATCATTTTTTTATATAAAAGGAGGTGTTGGGGTCTCATTTCAAATCCAAGCATAAGAACAGTGAAACTATGCCCAATTTCACTTCCCTTCCTTGCCCAAGCTTTTGATACCTTTTGTGAGATATTGCCTCAGCATTCCCTCTTCCACTCCTTCTTCCATTCAATCCATTACCTTCCCTTGAGGTGATCAAAATATTGAGAGAATATTCCTATTGAAGGTGCACTTGGAGCATTGTAAAGAGGGGCCTGGACCAGGTTCATGGAATGGTGGTTGACACAAATTGTAAGTTTTGGTCTTTGTTTGATGAATAAAAGAATCTCTTTTACCTTTCCCATATGATGATGTTTTGTGTATTTTCTTTGATTTATACATAGCATTTGATATCTATATATAACTCATGAATAGAAATAGCATGCTTGTAGTTCTTGTTTTACTAGTTTTGGATGCAAGTCATCCTTGGGATGAGACTTGCAATCTTTGGAACTACAGAGCTTGAGGAGATCATCACCAGACGTGGGATAAAAGGTACAATTACCAATATTATCTCTTATTTCTTTCTTTTCATTTTTTTTGGTATGTTTTGGGTAGATTAGAAACTATATTGACTTTTAGACGATCATTCACTATGTCTATATCTTAAACCCTGGTATAGTTAAAGGGGGGATTTTCCCACTAGCAGAACTGGCGACCATATTGGGGACCTCTCTAAGGTTTTTTAGGAGGTTTTTGGGTTGATTTATTGTTTTTTTTTTTCATTTTGAGTTTCATTCAAGTTTACTAAGTCTGTCAAGGGGTTCTAGTCACCTCCAATGTGCATACCATATTTCTATGCCCTATAAGTTTTCCTTGTATTTTTATTTTTGAAAAGACTCAAAGGTGTGCTAGAACAAGTATTGAAATTTCTAAACTTTGTGTCCCTCACCAAAATTTTTGTCATTTTGCGCTAGCTTTAAATCCTTGTCGCCTGGCGTATGATTTTTAGCCATAGTGAACCTTTAAATTCTTGTCGCCTAGCGTATGATGTTTAGTCGCAGTGAACCGCTAAACCTTTTTCCATTTTCGCCAAGCCTCTCTACCGTCAAAATCTCAAATCCTTGCTTCGCATTTGTCAAAATCGCAAAGCTTTACATCAAGAGTTTTTCAAGACATCCCATATCTCTTTGTTCGCAATTCCTCGATCTTTGAAAAGGGTCTTAAAAAATCCAAGTTTCCTTTGTTACATTAAACCAAGCTACAGTTCTTTTATATATATATATATATAAACTGTATTGTTTTAAAATTATTTTATATAATTTTAAAAATAATATTTTATTATTAATTTAAAAGTTTGGTAAAAAAATAAAAAAAAAATAAAAGGCTTATTTCATTTTTTGGGCCAATTACCCCACGGGCCCGATCTCCAATCAAAGCACTGAGCCAAGCACCCAAAACACAACACAAGTCAGCAGAGACCGAGCACACAAGCACCAAGAATCAGGCCAAGTCACAAGGGAGGAGCCCACGAGGGGCATTCTTTTCTCAATGCATCGATACAACTTATAACCACCGGTGCATATAAACACTTTGTAATTGTTCCTGCCCAACACATGTGGGATATATCCCAAAACTTAAAAAATAATAAACGTGGGTTTTAAACCAAGTGTCTAAAGGAATATCGAGGTATCGACAACATCCCAGGGATCGAAGATCTTATGTTTCATCCATGGAGGTTTTGGTTTTCCATTATGTGGGTTGATTGGTTGTCCTTGGAGGCATTCTCTTTATATTCAGTAGCACTATGGGGGCATACTTGTTGCTCGTTTCTAGCATCTGTGACACCCATTATTCACGCACCATGAGAAATTATGAACACCATCCAACCATTCAATACATACTCAGATCGACGATGGCTAGATTATTTGGGTCTTCAAACATCCCCATTTTTTAAACCAAACAATATATGGCTTTGTCAACGTTCTGAGTGCCAGGTTCCACTTCAGGAGTTTTGGTTATTGGGTGATTTCAATTGTCACTTCTCATTTTCTCCTGAAGCGTCGAAGTCAAGTTTCAAATCATATGTATCAACGTCGATGGGTAGATTTCTATCTGTCAACAATAATAGGTGGCAAAGGAGCAGCATTGTGTGTACAATTTTCAAGATGTGCTCGCAGTGATCATTTGTGTTTGCACGTGTATGAAGGAGGTTATGGAGATGCAATACAGAGGATGCATGGTTTGTGTATGAAAGGGCCCAGCCAAGTGTTCAAGGGAATCTGTATCACTATATTCTGCAACAAGTGATGATGAATTGGGTAGTGGAAGAACAAGAACAGATCTTAAAAATGATGCAATGACAGTTCAAAGAGTGTTTGCCTCTACTAGTGGGGAAACTGCATTCAGTGATTTGAAATCAGTTGAATCATATGTGGGCGATATTCTCGAAAAAAAAAGGTGGGCAACATACCTAGTAAACAAGTGGCAGCAAAGGAGCTACATCAAGATTAACTAGCATTTAAGGGTAGTCCCAGTTTTCAAGGAAATAAATCAACAGCCAAAGTCATGTTAGAAGCTAGCTTCTAGAAAGAGATTTCAAGAAGATTTTAGTTGAGCATGTGACAGATTAATCCCATAATTTTGAGCACTATATCAGCTTCATCTAAATAATTAAGAAATCAAAGGATGAGAAGGTAATGTAGGCTTCCAGGTAGCATATTTTAAGAGGATAAAGGTCACAGATTTTGAGGCATAAAATAAACATGCTATCTGAGTCTGTAATGTTCATGACACATGTATAATAATTGGTAGTTCCATCCAACATCCAAGGTGGCACTATGTCCTAGATTTTTTTTCTCATTTTCAAGGTCTAAAATCAAATCTTTGTAGATGGCTTGAGACACCTAGCAGCAGCTCCAGATTTTATTTTAACACTTCCAACATCCTAAGCAGCTAGAGAGAACTATGGAAACCAATTTTAGATGTATTTTAATTGATTCTCTTTCCAATAAATGAGGAATATATTGTTTTTATTTAGGTTATTTAAACAAATACTTTTTAATCAGGAATGGGAAAAAACAACCCAAGATCCTTTTGGATAGGGATTGTAATGTAGTCTTTTCAATAATATTTAGCAGAACCAGAGAGATTTTGAGACCTTGTTGAGTTAAAGCATGTATTTTTCCTGTGTTAGGTTTCTCGAGTTTTCATTAATCTTATTTATTCTACTCATTCTTTTATTTATCTTGTAATAACTACAATTCAGTGATACTTATGTTGTGGCGAATTGAAAGCATTCCTTCAAGTGCAGTTTTTCCTCCGTTTTGTTGTGAAAAAAACAAGACAATTGTTTTTCCTAATTTACAAGTTTTATTTGTTCATAGTTTTTCCTCTGTCTTTATATGAATGAGACAATAACTATGTTCATATATTGAAATCATTTTCATTCTTCTACTGAAAGGGAGACCATATTTATCATAATTGAATACCTGGTTCTTCATTTTTAGTTTTGTTTTTCCACATCTTCTATCCACACTTATGATCTAAAGGATTTAGCAGACAAGGCCATGCCTTTTTATGTCTGATTTTTAATGGTTGAAAGGATACTTATACCTAGATCCAGAAGCCTCCAATAATTGTTCAATGAACAACTATTATCTTCTTCAAAATGTGCTAAGGCTTGACTCTATTACAGCCTAGAGTCAACTCTTGCAACAACATTTTCTGGCGTCGTTTTCGGGGACGGTTTTGAAATTTTATATCTTCCCTGGGGTATGAAAAAGCTCAGATCTATTTCTTGATGGTGAAAAAGGTATAGGAGTTTAATTGGCTGTGATCATTCACCCGACGACTCCTTGGTTCGAAGACTCGACATGATTCACTTGCGACACCACTGGTTTCAAGATGTCAAGTTATTTTGTTGCTCGGATTGTTGCGAGGTTTGGTCCTTTGGATTTTACAAATGTTTTTGGTTTTCCGAATGTTGTCCTTGATATTAAAGAATGGGGAGGTTATCTTCCAAATTTTAATGAAAGGAAAGACGACAATCTTGCTGAACACTTGTTTGAGTTTCATAAGCTTATGGATAAATTGGATGTCCATCATGAAGCTGTTTTAATGAAATTATTCATGTTTATTCTAGGAGGAGATGCTCGTGTTTGGTAAAAATATCTTCCTCCTTCCAACATTCCATCACTAAAAGAATTTCATGTTTCTTTTAATAAATATTGCAAGAGAGTATATCCATCAAAGCTTATTTTAGAAACTTGTTGCAATATAATTTTCTCAAAACAAGTTGATGAAAATGATCATCATGGGAAAGAATTTGTTGATGAAGAATCGGAGAATAATAGCACTTGTGATCATATTCATGATAAAGATCAATCCAAGCTTCATGAAAATGACAAGGAAATATTAGAAGGATTTCAAACAGACCAAGATCAGGTTTGCTATAGGAATAAAGATGAAAATACATTTTATTATGAAGAGCTAGATTCAAATTCATTCATACATGATTCTACCTTTAGTTCTTCTTTCCAAGAAAATGACTTTGACGATGATTTTGGTAATATTGGTAATGTTGAAGATAGTTTGATTGAACAACAAGATGATGAAATTGTTGATCTAAATATTTGTGAAGATAAACAACTTATTGAAGACCGCGTACAGTCACCATTTGTTGGCTTAGATCATGGTCATCTTGCTATTGTGAAAATTTTGAAAGAAGAACCTTATCAGTCTTATAATCAATTAGATGACTTGAAATGTAATGAATTGTGTGCTCTCCAAAAGTCATTTTAGGAAAATCTGCAAGGTGATGGTGATGATAATATTGATGATGGAAGTAATGCAAATGTAATTGAAATTGCATGATATTCAATCATTGTTGTAAATCCTTATGAAGATTAGGCTGTCAATATTCAGTCATTATTGCCAAAACATCATGAACCAGAGATTTCTAAAAGTCAAGGTTTAGAAATGTTTTATGAGCAGCTTGTTTATGATGAGTATCCAGAGGATGAAGACGAGAAAATTATTTCCCAGCATGCTTGGAAACATACAATAGTTCTCCTTTGTTTGATAACTATGATGAATGTGATCTTGAAGTTGATGAGCAACAAATAATTTATTTTTCTTCAGAGAAACCTTTTTAGCTTGAAACCAATCAACAACATCATGAAAATAATCAACCTGTGTATGACAGCGATGAAGAAGATTCTTGGATAGGCACTGAAGAATATAGGGAGGGGTTACTAGAGAAGTTGATCTCTCCTTCCTCTTTACCAACTTTTGAGCAACAGACTAGTGAGCCTCAATGTTACATTCTTGCACCAGAAAAAGAAAAGATCAACAGTGGAGAAAGTGTGCAAGGACATTTCATACAACTTAGCCAGCAGGAATAGGTATCGGTTGACTTTGAAAATTATTATCTTTTCATGATCCATTGGTTGTTTGGTTGGAGTATTTTCTTCTAGAGGTCCTAAATGTTGCAGCATTTTGTGTGCAACCAAACTTCAGCAATAATTGCAAGCTACCTATTCATTCTTTGCTGCAAAAAAAAATATTATATTTTCATTCCTTCATTTAGCAGCAAGCAAGGTATGTTAAGAAATCCATTATTTGCATGGCTCCATTGGAAATTTCATATTACTTGATGAATGGAATTTCTCTTGATTAGTGGAGGGCCAATGTATATAAATAAGTTGTCCAAATCAACATTTCATTTCAGCCTTCTAGTTCAACGTTTTATTTCATTTTTAGTAGTTCGCTTCTCAGTTTGGCATCCAGTATGGTTCAGTTTCTAGGCATGATGGCTCCATAGCCCAATGGAGATTTAAATGTTTAGTAATTTGTTACTTCATAAACCAAGTTTATGAAGTAATATCAAGGTGTTGACAACATCCTAGGGATCAAAGATATTGTTTTTGATCCATGGAGGTTTTGGTTTTCGTTATGTGGGTTGATTGGTTGTGCTTGGACGCATTCTCTTTATCTTTGACAGCACTCTGGGGGCATACTTGTTGCTCTTTCCTGGAATTTGTTACACCCATAATGCACGCACCACGAGCAATTATGAACACCATCCAACCGTTCAATACATACTCAGATCGATGATGGCCAGATTATCTGGTTCTTCAAACGTCCCCGCTGTTTAAACCAAACACTATATGGCTTGGTCAACGTTCCGAGTGTCAGGTTCCACTTCGGGAGTTTTAGTTACAGGGTGATTTCAATCGTCACTTCTCATTTTCGCCCGAATCCCAAAGGCCTGAAGTCATGGTTTAAATCATGTGTATCAACGTCGATGGGTAGAGTTCCATCTATAAAAAAAAAGCAGAAGTCGATCTTCTGAGTATTCGTGCACAGGTGGCAAAGGAGCAGCGTTGTGCGTACAATTGTCAAGATGCGCCCACAGTGATCATTTGTGTTTGCAGGTGTATGAAGGAGGTTATGGAGCTTCAACCTAGATGATGTATGGTCTGTGTATGACAGGGCCGATCCAAGTGTTCAAGGGAATCTATATCATGATATTGTGCAACAAGTGATGATGAATGGGGTAGTGGAAGAACAAGAACAGATCGTAAAAGTGATGCAATGACAGTTCAAAGAGTGCTTTCCTCTACTAGTGGGGAAACTACATTCAGTGATTCCAAATCAGTTGAATCATATGTGGGCAATATTCTATCAAATTCTCCACCAAAGGAACTTGATGAACCTATTCCTAATATTCCACTTTTGAAGGTCAATCCTTAGAAAATGCCAGCGAGAGTAGTTGCACTCTTAAGAATATTGGTTCTGACATTATATAACAAACAAGGTGCACAATTCTTTGCAGTGTCTTTGCTTGTGGTATCACGAACTTGGATCTTTGATCATATAGCTTCCCCCAATGGCACAAGTGTAAAATATCTTCTAGAGCAAGACAAGGAATCTTTTGTTCGACTAGTTGGAATTAGTGTATTAAAAAGTGCAACCTCCTCTATTTTTGCACCCTCTCTTAGGTGTTTAACACCAAATCTGGCTCTAGGATGGCGGACATGCTTAATAAACCATCTTTCAAAGAATTATTTTAGCGAAAATGCATTTTACAAGTTGTTCCATATGTCAGATAAGGGTGTAGATGCAGATCAGTGGATCACCCAAGATGTGGACAAATTAAGAAATGATATGTCTGGTCTTGTTATGGGAATGGTGAATCCAATGGTAGACATTCTATGGTTCACTTGGAGTATGAAATTTCTTACAGGGAGAAGGGGAGTTATGATACTGTATGCATACATGTTATTAGGTTTGGGGTTTCTGCGATCTGTAACTCCCGATTTCGAAGCTCTGACAAGCAATGAACAACAACTTGAAAGCACATTCAGATTCATGCATTCAAGGCTTCAAACTCATGTATAATCTTTTTCTTTCTTTGGTAGTGGATACTTAGAACATGTGGCAGAGAATCTCCATATTATCCAATTGGTGTCGATTCCTTTCCAACATTTTCAAGTAGACAATGAAATATTGTTTCAACAAACATGATTTGAACATGCCTTATCTATCCTCATTCTAATTAAAAGCAACAGAACTGAGTATTTTCAGGCAGCAAATGCACAACTGGCCTAGTATCCTTCATCGATCATTTCCAGATTTAATGGCATCAGTTGAGTACATAAGAGATATTTTTGGCAAACAGATCCAAATCTCCAAGCATCAGTTGTTCAAAGAAAAACCAACCTCGCAAGGCATGAAGACAATGAATGAATAGAACACTTGGAAAAGAAGTAAGAAGGATTCTCAAAAACAAAAGGTGGACAACATACCCAGTAAACAAGTGGAAGCAAAGGAGCAACATGAAGATTAACTGGTAGTTGAGGATAATCCCAGTTTTCAAGGAAATAAATCAGTAGCCAAAGTTTTGTTGGCAGCCAGCTTCTAGAAGGAGATTTTGGGAAGATTTTAGTTGAGCATATGACAAATCAATCCTATAATTTCGGGAACTATATCAACTTCATCTAATTAATTAAGCAATCAAAGGATGAGAGGGTAATGCGGGCTTCTAGGTGGCATATTTTAAGAGGATAAAGGTCATAGATTTTGAGGCATAAAATCAGCATGCTATCCGAGTCTGTAATGTTTATGCCACCTGCATAACAGTTGGTAGTGCCAGCCAACATCCAAGGTGGCACTTTGTCCCAGACTTTTGGAGAATTTTCAAGGTCTAAATTCAAATATTTGCAGATGGCTCGAGACACCTAGAAGCAATTCCAGATTTTATTTCAACACGTCCAACATCCTCACCAACTGGAGAGAACTATGGAAACCAATTTTAGATGTATTTTAATTGATTCTCTTTCCAATAAATATGGAGAGAACTATGGAAACCAATTTTAGATGTATTTTAATTGATTCTCTTTCCAATAAATAAGGAAGATATTGTTGTTATTTAGGTTATTTAAACAAAGACTTTGTAATCAGGAATGGGAAAAAGCATCCCAAGAGCCTTTTGGCCTGGGATTGTAATGTAGTCTTTTCAATAATATCTAGCAGAACCAAAGAGATTATGAGACCTTGTTGAGTCAAACCAAGTCTTTTTCTTGTGTTATGTTTTTCGAGTTTTCATTAATATTCTTTCCTCTGCTCATTCTTTTATTAAGCTTGTAATAACTACAATTCAGTGATACTTCTATTGTGGTGAATTGAAAGCATTCCTTCAAGTGAAGATTTTCCTCTGCTTTTCTGTGAGCAAAACAATACATGCATCTTAATTGTTTTGCCTAATTTACAATTTTTATTTGTTGATAAGTTATCCTCTATCTTACTATGAGTGAGACAAGACCTATGTTTAGATATTGAAATCATTGTCATTCTTCTACTAAAAGGGAGACCATATTTATCAGAATTGGATACTTGGTTCTTCATTTTTAGTTTTTTTTTTTCCACATCTTCTATCCACGCTTATGATCTAAAGGATTTAGCAGACAAGGTCATGCCTCTTTATTTCTGATTTTTAATGGTTGAAAGGATATTTCAGACCTAGATCCAGAAGCCTCCAATAACTGGTCAATCAACAACTATTATATTCTTCAAAATGTGTTAAGGCTTGGCTCTTTTACATCCTAGAGTCAACTCTTGCAACAACAAGGTGTACATGCCCTATTTTTGGTCAGCCCACCTACATATGTGCTCTGCACATTAAACAACCCGCGTACATACGCAGGTTGCTGTTGCAACAAACCGGATCTCTGTTTTATGAAAGTATTTTTAATAAAGAGGGAGTTTTCCTCTTTCCTGATAGAATTTCACACTTCTCAGGGATTTCTTGAATCGGCTAGAGTCTCTGCCTGTGGCCATAGATTGGGTATAGGTTCCACTTTACTTTTTTTCCTTAGTCTTCTTGTGTTTTCCCTAAAAGGTTTTGAGCAAGATGTCAAGTTGTAGATCCTCCTTTTGGTTTCTTGGTTGAATCCCTGTGGTCCAAAGTGGGATGAAGGTATTTACCAGTCTTGTTTTCAATTTTCTTTTTGTCCTTTTTTACTTGCTTTGAAAAAACAAAAAGTTTACTTTAGTTTTTTCCCTTTAAAGCAGTTCAAAAAAAAATCAATTTTCTTGCATTTCAGTTTGGTAAAGTAGTTAAAGTTGTTATTTGCGAAAGGAAAAACAGTCTTTATTTCCAAGTTCTTTTTTATTTCCCGTAACATAAGTAGTTTGTATTCAAACTAAAGCAAGTTTTAGGCTTTCTTCATTTATAAGATCTTGAAATATCAGTTAGAAAAGTTGAGTTTACAAAGAGTTGGTTACAAGCTTTGCTTTTAATTTCGAAGTAATTTTTCTTTCAAGTGCTTTAAATTTCTTCTCCTTATTCATCTCTTTATAACACCATTAGTTTCACTGCCATACCTTTTGAGTAAATCAAGCCTTAAAAATAACGCCTAATCTAAAATACATTAGACTTTTATGTTTGTAGGTTTCACAAACTAGTTTAGGGTTTTAGGTCCTTGAATTAGGTGTGAAGAGGAAACTCTTCAAGGCCACTTTAAATCAAACATTGGAGTATGAGTTAGGGAGTGATTTAAGTCGAGTATCATAAGAGTTAGTCGGGACCCCTCTCTAACACAGGGGATAAACACGAGGTCACGTGAGGAAAGGCAGAGAAGATAACCCCTCCAAAGCTGGATTGAGCGTAGTGGGGATTATATAATGAGGGTCTTTCTCGGGAACGATACCGACTGCATTTTCCTATGGAGCTTCATGGACCTCTAATATGTTCGAGATCCTCATTTATCTTTCAGACCGTTTTATTTCAATACCCTTGAAGGGCTTCAGACTTGTTATCCTGCTCATTACGATCTGCCCGACTGTCAACTATACCCGCTTGGTAACTAACTGTGAGTTGGCAACCTAGTTGCCCATATTTTACAGACTTACACAAGTGACTGTGGGGGAATACCGCGGTACCTAGGGCAGATGTTGGATCATGATTTGCAGAGTATACTCGGAGGGTTCTTCCATGTTTGAGTTTCACTTGCACTGGTTAGTTTCTCTAGTGTCGATTGGCATAACCATCCTTCCTACTAGATAGTCGACTACTTGATTTATCTTTAGAAAAATTTTAGTGTGTGCGTTTTGTTCCACGCTAGTCAAGCCTTATTGTGTCTGTTGATCATTTCACAAAGTGGAATATCAGAAGCTCCGTCGATCACGAAGGCTTCAGGGCCTGTCGCCGGTTACTTTGGAGCCACCTCCACCATCGTTGAGGTGAATACTTGATCAAGAAGGGTCGTTCGAGGCAACCGGGCCATAAGAAACTATGCTCGAGCTTGCTCTGTAAGGAGAATTTTCCACTTTGGAGGAACCTACCATTTATGACCTTGAGGAAGAGGCTATCAAGCTAGCTAACCCTCAAAGCATGATAGGCCCTCCCTTTTCATATGGGATGTCCGGCTTTGATACGAACTCGGTTCTTACTTATTCTACATTACAAACTATGAGTTTGGGGGCAGGGAGCTCGAACTCTCCCTTGCAGGGGTGAATAGGGGGTACTTCTGTCCCTTTTAATGCTATCCCTTATGGTGGGGGTCACATACCTCTTCCATCCCCTTCGTTTGGTGGCGCTTTTCAATAGCCAATCGGGCCAAACGCCAATTATAGCTTGTTTGGTGGAGGTATTTTAGGACCTTCATCTTATACAATGTTGGTGGGATCTATGTCATTATCTTTGTTCGATGTGTTTGGGAACACTTCTTTTTCTTTGGCTACTGTCTTGGCTAGGGGTAACCCCGGTTTTGGTCAATAGAACACAGTCCAAAGTACTATTCCTTCAAAGGGAGTGACGACTGGAGTTTTCTCCACACAGGGTCTTTGGAATCCTTAGGAAGGATTATTTTCCTTGCAAGGGATGCCTATCTGGGGAAACCCTTCCATACTCGATGGAACCTTGGGCAGGTCTCCATACCCATGTCTGTCGGATCAGCTGGGTGCATCCCCTTCCAAGGTCCTTGGAACACAATGCAGGGAGCAATCCCGGGACAAGCTATGTCATCCAATTTTGGGTGTCAACCAATGATACCCCAACAGATGTAGTTACCCTATGCTAGTCAATGCCACAGTTTCTACCAGAACCCTGTCCAACAGTCCAACTTTCCCTGGAAACCTGGTGTCAGTCAAACTCGAGGACCCTCTTTTCCTGTGAATAGTTCACAACCAAAACTACCGTTTCTGGCATCATTACATCTGCCAGACTTGTCGAGATTACTGAATGACCCAATTTTTAATGATCCGCGTTGCGCCCCCATGCCGACTAAGTTTCGTTCAGACATCCCAAAATTAGAGGGAAAGACTAGCGAAGATCCAGGTGATCATGTGACAACTTTTCATTTATGGTGCTCGTCAAACTTGTTGAAGGACGAATCTTTCCAGTTGCACCTTTTTCAATGCACTCTTATAGGGGGTGCTACAAAGTGTTATATTGATCTTGATTTCTCAAGGTACTCTCACTTCAATGACTTGGAAATGGTCTTCTTGAACCATTTCCAGTTACCTGTGAGATATGATTCCACCACCGAATTGCTGACCAACTTTGAGAAAACCAATGCCAACCATATCGTTGATCATATCAAGAGTGGCGATGTAGAAATATGTTAATTAAGTTCAAGGTCCCTCTTTCTTTATTTCTTGAGTGGTTCTTGAAATCATTGGTGCCTTGTGTATCCAAGGATGTAGCGACTTCCAGAGTGTTTTCAGAAGAGGAGGTGATTATGAGATTCCAACAACTTGAAATGATCTACTCTCAGTCTGGCATGCTCTACGAGATATTTCCAGATGCGCTGTGGTCTCCTCTTGATAATTACAAAAAAAATCTTGGACCCCATGCCGATGGTATTATGGGCTCAACACAAAGCAAGTCCATGGACATGTTTTCAAATCAATTGCAATAATTTTCGATACAACAGACTGTGGCCAACCAAAATTCGAGTTCGATTGTTCCCCCTACCCAGATGTCATACGTAAATAGGGTGCAGTCGACAAATCCCAAGGCCAATCAGCAGCCCGAAGGAAACAAGAAACAACTAAATAAAAAGGGTAAAGGGGATAAAAAGGATACCAATAATGTTGGTGGGGGAAAAACGAAGAAGAAGAAGTTGAAGTATCCGTGTAATATTTACACGGAAGACCACCAAACTCATCTGTGTCCTCGGCTTGTAGAAGCCTAGAAGCTATTAGCATAGAAACAACCTGTTTTTCTGATGAACCATTTTCCACAAGGGAAAAACTTGGCTCAGGCTTCAGCATCCATGCGCGCGGAAGGGGGCAGTCAGGGACCCCCCGCACTTATCAATAATAATATGACCGAAAATATTTACATGATGAATGTGAAGGTTCATTTAGAGACGAGGGCTCGAGACTATGGAATGTTGGAATCTACCAAGAAGGGCAAGGAATCCACTCACCCACCAAATCCTCTCCAAATTGAGAAGGTAGTGGGAGAAAAGATGACTCGCATCTTGAAAGGTGTGTTTAATAAGGCTTCTCATAATCCAAACATGAGGGCCACCCAGAACTACTTCGTTGTATATGATTTGGCACAGGCCTACACATTATTTTCGTCACCCTCATGATCGTTAATGATGTAAACCTATATGTTGCCTTCAGAGGGGTCAATGGCCTGAATTCCTGAAGAAAGAAGGGAGAGGAACTTTCCTTGAGAGAAGAAGTTGTATTTTCCTCTATAAAAACCCTATTTTGGAGGATTTCTGCAGGCTGCACCATAGCTAGGGTGTGGAAATGCATGATTTCCATAGGTTGCACTATAGCTAGGTCACAGAGTTTTCACAGGCTGCATTATAGCTAGGGTGCGACGACGTTCGTACGTGGGAAAAACAATCATTTTCTCGATGCTTCTAGAAGGAGAAGCTTCTATAGTGAGGTGGCCTCTGGATGGTTTGGATCTTACTCGCTTTCATGATTTAGTGGGATCATCCTAACCTCCTCACCTTATCCTCTTCAGCTTATAAAAGGAGAGGAGCTCTCATGGAGAGAGTTAGTGGTTTTAGCTTGGCTTGGAAGTATTTGGATTGAGCTTGGGAAATTTATGTTGTCTTTGAGCTTGGCATTGTGAATATAGATTGTGAGTAACTATCAGATCCATGGTCTCAGAATCCTTGCATCAAGAAGTGTGTGGGAAGCAAGGAACTATTAGAAGGAACCTTACGACATCAAGGTATCCGATTGTAATCTCTCTTCCTATTATTTAATATAATACAATGACATTCTTCTTTCCAATAGAATTATCTTTATTTTATTGCATAATTCCTTGATCATATGCATAGGTTGTCGTTGAATATAGTTCTATTGCTTTCACTTTGGTTGGTTTGTGTCTCACTACAGAATCAATATCACAAGAACACCGGAGCAAAACAGGAACAACAAAGAAATAAGGAAGCGACACTCATAGGTATGTCATCGATTCCTTCTTTGGTAGTAAATTCAATGATTGTAACTTATGGAAAGTGACATGTCCTATCTTGTTTTGTTCTAGATCTAGGTGGATTTAGGGAGATTAGTTTATGCCTGCATTTACCGATTTACCCGTTAACAAAATTGGTGACTCCACTAGGGAAACGCATGTTTTCCTCGTTTTCCTTGTTTTCTTGCTTCGATTTCTTGGTTTTTGTTTTCTGAGTCACTGGAAGATCCAACTTGACTCTCTGACTGTTAAACTTCACTAGAAAACCTTCTCAATTTTTAATTTTTTCCATTTTTGTTTGATTTCGCACCCTGCTTTGAGGGATAGTGCGACGACTTAGGATTTTTGCGCCCTACCTATTTTGACCAGTGCGGAAATGCCGCGACCTACCCATATTTGGCCCGCGGAAATCAGTGATTTACGCATTGCGCTAGTCTTCCAGCCTACGGAAATTGTGAAGTTCTTGATTTTTGATGCTTTTCCTTACCCAGACCTTGGATTTGGTTTTGGGGTGAATTTTTGGGTTTGATTATGATTTTTTTACAGTCTACTTGATAGTTTTCGAGCTTCTTTTAGCCATATTTGCTTTGTTTTCTTTTGAAAGATTTGATCTCTTCCTTTGAGTGTCTTTCGGTTACAAAGCCTTGTTTTTCTTTAGAATTGTTTAGTGAAAAGAACACTTCTTTTTTCTGAATAACTCGTGGTAAAAGAGAAACTTTGTTTGGGTTGTTTTTTTGTTTTGAAGTGATTTTCTATTGCTTTTATCTATATTTGAAACAAAATTATTATTTCTTTCTTTGCATTAGATCAAGGGCATATTTGTATTTGAAGTAGTGAAATTGCATGATTTTTCGTCTTAAATTCTTAAAAAATTTCCCTCTCATGGCCGGGGGGACGTGAATCGTGTATTGGTGTACAGTCTATTTGTATCATTTCTTGAAAATCTTGATATTGGTGAGTTTAGTAAATTTTGGGACATTGTGCATCTAGGAATGATAAATGTTTTCTCCTTCTCGTAGCATAGCTTTCATCGAAATGAAAAGATTGCATCTTCATCTCTTTGCATAACTTTCGAGTTGGTCAAAACACCATATTTTTCATGCCATTTTCCTCTTGAGTAACAACAGCCATAAAATAAAGCGCTTATAAAAAAATTATTAGACATATTTTATACTTTCTGGCAGAAAACCTACATTAGATTAGTTGTAGGGATTTGGAATAGGTGTGAAAGATAACTTTCCAAAGTTGCAAACAAACATAGAATCTTGAGTTAGGGAGCGGTTAAATCCACTTATTACATTTTTTCATGGGAATCCCTTCTAACACAAGGGTCAATCATGAGGTCACATTGAGACTGGAAGAGTTACTCACCCTGCTTTGTTGGTCTTGGTGTAGAGGTTGCAAGTATTATGGGGGTCGCTTGGGAGGTATACCCACAATGATGAGTGGAATCCTTTCAAGTTGATTTTGGGCTAGATACCCTGCCCTTGCGCGTGGATCAGACTATCGACTGTTTCCCTAAGCATCACTATAGTGATTGGTAACCTTAGTGGCCTATATATTTAGGGTCTTTACATAAGGTGACTATGGAGGGGAAAGTCTTCATAGTACCTGGAATCGACGTTGGCCAAACTCACTCAGGCTCCTTGGAGGGTATACCCACGACTATGTGTGGGATCTTGCACCAGGGTGTAAGTCCATTAAGCAAGTCATCAACATAACTTTTCCACCCGCTCTATCTCAACCCCTTCTTACTTTGTTCCCCCGACGTTGGATTTCATCACCAACTAGTGTGTTCATTGTGAGAAGGTTTTGTTTGCTTGCTTGCTTACTATATTTTTAGTATGTGTTGTTTGTTTTTCCTAGTGGACTCTAGATTGGATTGTTATTTGTTGTTGTCAATTCCTAAAACGACCAATGAAGGAATCCCTACTCCAGGGGAACCTTTTGTTTTTCCTTCTTACGAAAACATTGGTCCTCTGCACATCACTACTTTGAGCCTTCTAGGTCTCACAATTGGATTACTAGTATGGTTGTTTTCCACTCAGGTAATCCTGAATGCAGCTTGTGCTTCTCTTGTAAGCACTTCCCCCCAAGAACATCAACCTCATGTTGATCCTTCACCTTCTTCACCAGTAAGATCTTCTTCACCTTCTTCACTTGCAAGGTCTTATTCCATTTCATCTTCTTCGTTGATTGAAATCTCTGAAGCTAGTAACTCGGTGAATAAGAAGAAGAAGAAACGAAAGATTAAGAAGAAGAAAAATAAACAAGGGTGCAAACTTCTAACCACTGTCAAACGTGTTGGAAAGAAACCAGTTACTATTGATCATGCTAGGAGTGTCAATGATCCCAAGAACACCCAAACAACCCGTAAGACGAAGTACCCTTGCAGGCTTTGCATGGGTATCCATCTTCTTAAGAATTTCCCTGGTCTATCCAAGGTTATAGAAGCATGGTCTACACACCTTCACCAGACCTTGTCGTTAGCCTATGAACAATGTGTTGATGACCTCTCGTCAACTAGTCACGATATAGTTGGGAAGAATAAAAGTAGAGCCAAGTTCCCATGTATGTTATGCAAAGGGCATCATCTAACTCATCTTTTCCCTCATATGGAAGAAGCCTCAAAATTCCTGGAAGACATGACTGTTTCACAGCCTCAACTTCCAGCTGCTTATCGCAAGCTTACTCTCGAACCACCTGTAGTTGATGGAGTGATCAATATGACCCCTTCGTTGGTCAATCTGGATGATCATGTAGTCAACCTGGTCACGTCCCTAGTCAAACCAGTTGACCAAGTGGTCGATCCGATCCCATCCTCGGTCGATCCCACTCTCCCATTACAGAGTGAAACCCAAGTGGTTGATTCGATCCCATCCTCGGTCAATCCCACTCTCCCATTAGAGAGTGAAACCCAAGTGGTCGATTCATTCCCACCTGTCGACCCCATTCTCCCCTTGGAGAATGAAACCTAGGTGGTCGGTTTGATCTCATCATCGATCGATCCTACTCTCTCGCTGGAGAGTAAGCCTGATACTGCCCACATTTTTCTCATTTATACAGACTCTACCATGCCGAGGGGTATTCCTCCTTCTCCCGTGGAACCCCCTCCAAGCAATGAGACCATCCATTTTAATTGGGGTGTGCTAACTGGACCTCATCTTCCCTCTCACATTCCTTTCCAGATTACAGTACAAGTTTGTGGTCGGGATGTTCCTCAGACGCTGATAGATGAAGGTGCATCCATTAGTATTTTGTCTTCTCTTTCTTGGCAAGCTTGGGGTTGTCCTCAACTTGCGCCAGTTACGTAGAATCCGTTAGCTTTTAACAGAAGAACCAGTCAACCTTTAGGGACCCTTCCTCAGTTTCTTGTAACTTTGGGAGGGAAAACTGTCTTTATTGATGTTATCGTAGTCCAAGACCCCTTGGATTTCTCTTTACTCCTTGGGCGGAATTATGTCTATGCCATGAAATCTATTGTGTCCACTCTTTTTCGTGTGATATCTTTCTCTCACAATGGAAGAATTGTGACTATTGATCAACTTTCATTCATTGGTTCTGACTGACTTACCTCCCTGAATGGTTCTTATCTGCAGACACTAGCACCCCTACCACATGTTAATTATGTGGCATTGTCTCCCATGACTTCAGCTTCTGATGATTTGGATCCGGTAGTTGACATGGTGATCTCTTCGATCGGGATTTTAGAGCCTGATCTCTTTACCCCTATCGCGGCCCTCGACATGTTTCCCTTCCAGAGTGTGTTTCTTCCATCGAGTGAAGATCTCTTGGAGGCCATGACCGAGGTTTGTCCCTTGACATGGTGTCCTTCCAGAGCACTATCCTTTTGGAAGCCATGATCAAGAAGAGAGTCTTGAGCATGTTTTTCCACTTTCAAGCTCATTAAAAAATGAAATCATCCTCAAGCATGATTTTATGATTTCAATCTCGTTAAAAAATGAAACCAGCCATGAGCATGGTTTTTTTCTTTCAAGCTTGTTAAAAAATGAAAACATATTTGAGCATAGTTTTATGATTTCAAGTTCGTTAAAAAATGAAACCAGTTGTGAGGATGGTTTTTTCATCTTTGTGGCAACCTCGTTAAAAACTGAAACAGAGGTTACGAGCATAGTTCATGTTTCTGTGTCAAGCTTGTTAAAAAATGAAACAAAGGTCTAGGGATTGAACCTGGATTCGTGAGCATAGTTTTTGTTTCTGTGTCAAGCTCGTTAAAAAATGAAATAAATTTCCTCCTCTTTGATTGAGTCAAGTACTTTGTTACGTACAGTATTTGAAGCTTCTTTTCATCCTCCTATGTTGTTGGACGAATCAAAGCTTGGGGGGCAATGCTTCCAGCCTCTGGACTTCATGCTGAAGTTGAGTTGCTAGCTTCTTAAGTTGGGGGATAAGTACCAACCATCCCTGTGTTATGCATTGAGAAGTCCAAGCATAGTTTTCTATGGTTCAAGCTTGTGTAAAAATGAAACCACCTACCTTAATCATAGTTTCCTATGGTTCAATCTTGTGTAAAAATGAAACTAGGTCCAAGCATAGTTCTGTTTAGTTTTTAAGCTTGTGTAAAAAATTTTTTTATCCCAAGCATAGTTTTGTTTAGTTTTTAAGCTTGTGTAAAAATAAAATCTATCCCAAACATAGTTTTGTTTTGTTTTAAAGGTTGCATAAAAATGAAAACAATCCTGAGCTTAGTCTTTGTTCTTTCTCATGCTCGTAAATACATGAGAATAAGTTACCAAGCTTAGTCTTTGTTCTTTCTCGTGCTCTTAAATCAATGAGAATGTAACCGAGTAAAATTTTATCACTTTTTCGGACTCATAAAGGTTATACGAAAAAGGAACCCCATGGAGTTCCCTTTAAGCTCTTTTCAGACTCTCTAAACATGAAAATATTGCCAAGCGACCTTGTTCTTTTCACACTCGTAAAAGTATTTGAAGAAAACATTTGATGGGCGATAGGTTATAAATTTTTTGGTCCTATCAAACTAATTTATGAAACAGGAACAACAAAGAAATAAGGAAGCGACACTCATAGGTAGTAAATTCAATGATTGTAACTTAGGGAAAGTGCCATGTCCTGTATTGTTTTGTTCTAGATCTAGGTGGATTTAGGGAGATTAGTTTATGTCCACATTTATCGATTTATGAAAAATGAACTAAGAGAGTTCTCTTTAAGTGTTTTTCGGACTCTCTAAACATGAAAAACCCATGAGTTTTATTTCTTTGGACTCATTAAACAAACATTGAAAGACCCATATGGGATCGAACCACTCCTTCCTATGGTTTCTTAAACATACTCCGAGGGACTCATCTGAAGGATGAACTTACATACAAGCATATGTTATCCTCCTCAAGATTGCATAAAAATAAAGAGGTACTCGCCAGAAATGGTGGGGGAAAATTTGGGAAAGAAATGTTTCTAAACCTGTATTCTATGGAAGAGTCTCTTTTGAACATGAGACCCTTTCACTTGCCGTGCGTCTAATTTGGAAAATACTCTTGTCTCTTGGTCATACTCCTATGTAAGATTACAAATTGGTCTGTGATCCCTGTTGTTGAGTCAGTTTTTCCAAGACAATTGTCGTGTCATCAATATGTTCAAAGAGAATTTCAACCCAGAAAGCCTTCTATTGCGTTAGCCATTTCTGCAGTCCTTAAGCCTTCTATTGCATCGGCCATCCCTGAGTGAGTCTTGAGTTACTGGTTACTCTTATCTACTTCAAATCTTGTTAACCGTTTCGTGTCATTAATGAGGAATCCATTAAGGCCCTCCTGTGACGAGTCTTTTCCTGTCGACTTCAACTCATTATCCAGGAATTAGACTTAGAAACTAATTGGTACCTTGGAACTTGCATGCCTCAATGGCAGGTTTCCTCACTTTCGACTGTGGGTTTTCATTATTGACCTCTGATCAAGAGGTTCCACTGAGTCTTCAACCTCATCTCATTAATTCACATTCGTTGGATTGTACTAGAGTACCTTGGGAGTCATTGACATTAATGGTGATTTCCCTCGCACTTGTTAACGGTATTCACTAATGACCGATAATCAAGTGGTTTCTACCATGTTCGACTTCAACACATGTATTTGCATGGTTAGATTCGTACTATAGAGTGGTGGAGATGAAGACCCTAAATCATTTCTCACATATTCAAGTTGCGTTGGAGTATATTCTTTTTTTACTGTTGCATAGATCCACATTGTATGTCTCATGGCTATGTTCAAATTTGAGTCTTTAACACATAGATCCACAATATATTTTGGTGGCTATGTTCAGATTTGAGTCATAATGGCATGGATCCACAGTGTATGTTTGGTGGCCATGACCTGTATTACTTGACATGGATCTTCACATGTCGACATTTATGCTTTGAGTCATTTTTATTCTGAGTATGGGAATGCCTACCTCAGTGATGATATATTATGGTATTGTATTTCCTTGTTTGTTGGTAGGTTTCTGACCGACGCGTTCCTTGTTCCCTACACACACTCGACAAAGTATTTCAGCTATCACTCTGTTCTAACTTCATACTTTGGGGGGCTCTCTATTACACATTATTTTCGTTACCCTCATGATCGTTAATGATGTAAACCTATATGTTGCCTTCAGAGGGGTAAATGGCCTGAATTCCTAAAGAAAGAAGGGAGAAGAATTTTCCTTGAGAGAAGAAGTTGTGTTTTCCTCTGTAAAAACCCTATTTTGGAGGATTTCCATGCACCGCACCATAGCTAGGGTGTGGAAATGCCTAATTTCTGCAGGTTGCACTATAGCTAGGTCGCGAAGTTTCCGCAAGCTACATTATAGCTAGGGTGTGACGGCCTTAGTACGTGGGAAAAACAAGCATTTTCTTAATGCTTATAGAAGGAGAAGCTTCTATAGTGAGGTGGCCTCTAAATGGTTTGGATCTTACTTGCTTTCATGATTTAGTGGGATCATTCTAACCTCCTCACCTTATCCTCTTCAACTTATAAAAGGAGAGGAGTTCTCATGGAGAGAGTCATTGGTTTTAGCTTGGCTTGGAAGTATTTGGATTGAGCTTAGGAAATTTATTTTGGCTTTGAGCTTGGCTTTGTCAAGATAGATTGTGAGTAGCTATCAGATCCATGGTCTCAAAATCCTTGGAGCAAGAAGTGTGTGGGAAGCAAGGAACTATTGGAAGGAACCTTACGACATCAAGGCATCCGATTGTAATCTCTCTTCCTATTATTTAATATAATATCGTGGCATGCTTCTTTCCCATAGAATTATCTTTATTTTCTTGCATAATTCCTAGATCATATGCATAGGTTGTCGTTGAATATACTTCTATTTCTTTCACTTTGGTTGGTTTGCATCTCACTACAGGATCAGTATCACAAGAGCACCAGAGCGAAATAGGAACAACAAAGAAATAAGGAAGCGACACTCATAGGTATGTCATCTATTCCTTCTTTGGTAGTAAATTCAATGATTGTAACTGAGGGAAAGCGCCATGTCCTGCATTGTTTTGTTCTATATCCAGGTGGATTTAGAGGGATTAGTTTATGTATGCATTTACTGATTTACGCGTTAACAAGGCCCCTTGCACAATGTCTTGTTTGGAAGTCCTCCATAGTTTCCCCTCACAAAGAAAGGCTTTGTTTTTCGCCTTGGGAGTGACAGAAACTTGTAACCCAGGAGCGATCATTTTCGATCCAACTAAATTACAACCCCTTCTTCCTCACCACGTTGTCTTTCAAATATTAGTGGCTTCACCACGAAATCTTTTACGCAGAACATTTTTCGTATAGTTCTTGATGAGGGTGCCTTGACTTGTGTGATGTTGTTGGCATGTTGGAATGCCATTGGCCAGCCTGAGTTGTCCCCATTGCCTACTTTTCTTACAAGGTTTGACGAACGATCGTTTAGAACACACAGAATTATTCCTTCCTTCCCCGTGTAGTTGGGAGGTAAAATTGTGTGTGTTGAAGTTGAAGTGGTCAATGCACCTCTCAACTACAACTTGTTGTTAGGAAGGAGTTCGACTTATGTGATGCATGCAGTGGTTGCTATGGTTTTTTGGGTCTTGTTTTTTTCACACGAGAGTCGGATTGTGACCATTGACCAGTTTTCCTTCTCACATCCTGACCCTTCATCGGGGTCTTCCATGGTCCCTATGATTGATAATCCGTAGCCTGGCACTATCAACTTGGGTGTTTGTTAAGAACCAAACATCAATATAGCATATAAAAACCTCAGGAAAAGTACTCAACGCCTTGAAAAAGAGATAATTTCAGATAATAAGCCTCTTCGAGGGGGCAACATCCTTTTACCCCACTTAAATGTTCAAGTACAAGATGAT